>CM065591.1:3330820-3573754 GCA_033119425.1 Bufotes viridis | reverse complement strand
GAGGTCCTGTGATGTCATACATGGTCTCTCCAGCAGAGGGCAGTGCTGTGTACATATGACTGGTGAGGTCAGGAGATCCTGTGATGTCATTTGTTTTACATATCTGTCTATTATGTGGTCTTTTTTATTTTTTGGAGGGGTTTTCTCATTTTTTTGCTGCCCCATTGTCTTGTGCAGTTACCGTTTCCTGAGGCGTCGCCCTCCATTATAATAACCTATCGATAGGGGGTTGTTTATATCTCGCTTGTCTGAAGAGCTAACAGTCTGCATCCCCTAATTCCTCTGAAGCTGGAGATGCTGGGGTTGAAGGAGTTAACCCATAGCGAGGGACCTGCGCAAAATCTGTATCCACCATCCAATATGGCCGCCAGCGAAGATCAGCGAGGCGATGGTGATGTCTGGTCCTGGGGAAGGCCACAGCTGTGCGCCGCAGCCCGGGGTCACGGTGAGACCTTGTTTGTATGATGGAGGCCTCCTCAGATATTAGTGGGGGGTAGGTCTCAGCTGTGCCGCGGTAGGAGGCGGGCGGGGGTTATTAGCTGCGGGCACATCTCCGGTTTGTCTTTGCAGTAGTGACAGATGTCACTAGCACTTAGGATCCTTGGCCGTGCTGTCCAGTGGTGACTTCACAGGGGCTTCTCCTCTCCGTCCGCCCTCCCCGCACTCTCATCATCCTCTCTTCTCTTTCCATCTTTGCCCAGCACATCTGAGATCTGTGGTACCCAGGGGACGAGGGCTCATCTGCTGCCTGCCTCCCTCCCCCTCCTCCTCTGTCAGCTCCGGAGCGACCCTTCCTATCTCCATGTCATCTCCCTGCCCTGGACAGGAGGTCAGACGCTCAGCTCCCCTGGGTGCAGGTGGTCCCGGTCTGCCGTCCGCCTCCAGCATCGCCCCCTCCCAGGTGAGGCGTCTTCTGTCTGGGGTAACATCCTGCCTCCATCTCTGGATCATGTCTACAGACCATGAATGAGGCTTCTCCGGCTCAGCGGCTCAGAATCTGCACCTCCCTGACACCCTCACATTGGCCCTGAGGTGAGTGATCGATCGCATGCTCCCACTGGCCAGTTACTAGACACCCCGGGGTGGGGCGCGGACAGGTGGGAGGACGCGGGTCCGGGGCAGATGCTCCTCTGTATTTCAGTAATACATGATGTGTAGTGAGGGATCAGCGGCGCCACCCGTGACCTGGCCCCGCCCTTCTGAACCGCACACAGGGCATCAATGGAAGGGTTATTGGCAGGCAGGGAGCTCCCATCTGGTAACATTCTGTCATCCATGATATCGGTGGGACCTGCCGTCAGTGATTGGTTAATAATGGACATGTGATCTGAAGGTCCTCAGAGAGGAAGGTCTGTAAGGTGGGGCCCTCTGGACAGTGATTATAAGGAGGGCGGGCGATGCGGATAATCAGCACCTCGTAAGAAGGTCAGGTAAATGTGACTGTAAAACAAACAGGGAGAGTCCTCAGCTGCTGAGGGCGCTAAGACATATGCAATTATGTAGGATTTTATACCGGATTATGTCCGTAGCGCACATCAGGGTGTGTGACCTGCCGCCACAAGGCAACCTCATCCACATGGGTCCATCAGCAGCCCGGTGGGGCAGGACGACCCAGAGAAGAAGAGGTGATGGTAGAGACCAGGGTCTCCATGACTTCTCCCCGCTGAGCTGATGACAGGGTCCACCCTCACCGATGTCTCCAGTAAGGTTTGCTTCTTTCCTAAATCTCATGACTGCACCCAAGATGAGTTCCCTCCAAGACAGAGGAGAACCAAGCATCGTCACCCTCAGTCTGTGGAGCACGCAGGCGCCTCTGTGTCTACAGACGAAAATGTGGGGGGCTCCACAGGTCAAGGACGTCAGCTTGGAACATTCTGGAGGCCTCAGAGTCCATCCGGGGGCAGCACGTCACATTCAGTGCCTCGTGTCAGAGGTAAATAACGGGTGTCCTATAACGTGCCCACCGTGGCCTGGTGTTACCCGCTGCTCTGCCTTCACACCGACGTTCCTCTGTCCAGTCAGATCCTCAGAAGCTTTCCCTTCTGCTGGCACATGGTCGTTGTGGCTCAGTTATTCAGAAGCTGCTCGTTATCCCACCTCCCACTCCCGCATTGAGGGGTCCCGGCTTTGTAAAGTGATTCTTGGGCTCCAGCAGGTGTTGTCCAGAAAGAAGTACTAAACCTAGAAAACTACAGCACAACATATGAGGAAACTCTGAGGACACAAATACTATAGGAAGGACTCTCTACACATGGTTGATGTAACCCACCCGGCTACAGGCGAGGGGCTGTGAGAAAACCGTTATATGTGACACCGTACTGCCTCCAGGTCATCGTATGTCTCCAGTGACCCACAATCACCCTAATACTAACCAGGGTCAGACTGAAGCGGACAAGCTCCCAACAGCCGCCCCGATGCACACGTCACTGTCCGGCTTCCCCAAGGGTTAATTAAAACAGTAATAACACACATGGCGCATTTCTGGTCAGAGACGTCCTCATCAGGCTCAGGATGCAACAGAAGCTCAGTCCGGAACAGAGGTCCTTACAGCTCGTGCTGCCCGATCTGGTCCATAACCAGACACCCTGCGGTGGAGGCAGCAGATTCATGGAGCATCAGCACTGGATATAGCAGATCCTGCAGTGTATATACGATGCTCCCCACCCTAATGGAGTGCATGATGCCAACATTGCTTCATTTAGTGCCCCCCCAGGTGTCTGCAGCGATAAGTCGTCAGATCGTTTCCAGTAGAGGAGCCATCAGATGTCAGGATCCAAGCAGAGGCCAGAGCCATGAGGCGACTAATCTGACCTGAAGGACCTTAGAGACATGGTGGCCCTGAGAGTGTGGATGGAAGCAGAACGCAGACCAACCTGCAATCTGTTCAGTCCGCATCTCTAGGGAGAAGCTGAGAGGTGTGAAGTGCTTCAGGGTGTAGGGAGTGTGCGGGATACTGCTGGATAAAGGGATCAGAGGAATAATCTAGTGAAGGGGCGTGACATTTGGGAATATTATAGTCCTGCTGGGTAGAGCATTCCAGAGATGTAGTGCAGCACAAGAGAAGTCTTGGAGACAGAGGGTAATCATTATGGAGGATGTTCATCCTGAGTCATTAGAAGAAAGTACGGCATGGGGAGGTAGTGAAACGTTGAGGAAGGATTTAGATCAGGCATCCTCCAAACTGCGGCCCTCCAGCTGTTGTAAAACTACAACTCCCACAATGCCCTGCTGTAGGCTGATACCTGTAGGCTGTTCGGGCATGCTGGGAGTTGTAGTTTTGCAACAGCTGGAGGGCCGCAGTTTGAGGATGCCTGATTTAGATGATAAGGTAACAATGAATCCTGCTGGTCATGGACCCGAATCACAATGGGGAGCATCTTACTGAGATCAGAGATTGGGCATGTTGAATATTGTCGCCCTCCCTTCATGGACATAGCCGGCATGTGTTGGAGTTGGTTTTCTTTATGTCTATCGGCTGACTTCCGAGATCCCAGGATGAAACCTAAGAATGGTCAGGAGGTCAGAACCTTCTGGTTTGTTGGCTCCTCCACAGACCTCTTGCTGGTCTGAGGCACTATTTAGAGAAGCAATGGATGATGGTCTGCACGTAGGTGGGGCACTGATGATCAGATCCTAGACCAGTCATCTGCTACCTCTCATGGGCGATCACATGAAGATCAGTGTGACAACTGGTTGAGGACCACATAGTCTCCTGACAGCACAATATGGGGATATATATCCTACCCTGGTTTGGGATATCAAGACTTCTCCATGTAGCAGGAGATAATTCTTCTCCCCTTCCCACACCTAGCTATAACCCTGGGTCTCCCTGCAGCAGAAGATCAGTCATCTTCCCATCCTATAACCCTGGGTCTCCATGTAGCAGAAGATCAGTCCTCTACCACTCCTCACATCTAGCTATAACCCTGGGTCTCCCTGCAGCAGAAGATCAGTCATCTCCCCCTCCTATAACTCTGGGTCTCCATGTAGCAGAAGATCAGTCCTCTCCCTCTCCTATAACCCTGGGTCTCCATGCAGCAGAAGATCAGTCATCTCCCCCTCCTATAACTCTGGGTCTCCATGTAGCAGAAGATCACTCCTCTCCCCTTCCTATAACCTGGGTCTCCATACAGCAGAAGATCAGTCCTCTCCCTCTCCTATAACCCTGGGTCTCCATGCAGCAGAAGATCAGCCATCTCCCCCTCCTATAACCCTGGGTCTCCATGCAGCAGAAGATCAGTCTTCTCCCTCTCCTATAACCCTGGGTCTCCATACAGCAGAAGATCAGTCCTCTCCCTCTCCTATAACCCTGGGTCTCCATACAGCAGAAGATCAGCCATCTCCCCCTCCTATAACCCTGTGTCTCCATGCAGCAGAAGATCAGTCTTCTCCCTCTCCTATAACCCTGGGTCTCCATACAGCAGAAGATCAGTCCTCTCCCTCTCCTATAACCCTGGGTCTCCATGTAGTAGGAGATTAGTCCTCTTCCCCTCCTTACTCATAGATACTATAACCCTGTGTCTCCGTGTAGCAGGAGATCACTCCACTCCTCACATCTAGCTATAACCCTGGGTTTCCATGTAGCAGAAGATCACTCCCCCCCCCCATAACCCTGGGTCTCCATGTAGCAGAAGATCACTCCCCCCCCCCATAACCCTGGGTCTCCATGTAGCAGGAGATCACTCCTCTCCCCTCCTATAACCCTGGGTGTCTCCACGCAGCAGATCACTCCTCTCCCCTCCTATAACCCTGGGTCTCCATGTAGCAGAAGATCACTCCTCTCCCCTCCTATAACCCTGGGTCTCCATGTAGCAAAAGATCAGTCATCTCCCTCTCCTATAACCCTGGGTCTGCATGTAGCAGAAGATCACTCCTCTCCCCTCCTATAACCCTGGGTCTCCATGCAGCAGAAGATAAGTCATCTTCCCTTACTATAACCCTTGGTCTCCATGCAGCAGAAGATCAGTCATCTCCCCTCCTATAACCCTCTGTCCCCATGTAGCAGAAGATCAGCCATCTCCCCTCCTATAACCCTGGGTCTCCATGTAGCAGAAGATCAGCCATCTCCCCTCCTATAACCCTGGGTCTCCATACAGCAGAAGATCAGTCCTCTCCTTCTCCTATAACCCTGGGTCTCCATGTAGCAGAAGATCAGTCATCTCCCCTCCTATAACCCTGGGTCTCCATGGAGCAGCAGATCAGCCATCTCCCCTCCTATAACCCTGGGTCTCCATGTAGCAGAAGATCAGCCATCTCCCCCTCCTATAACCCTCTGTCCCCATGCAGCAGAAGATCAGTCCTCTCCCCCTATAACCCTGTGTCTCCATGTAGCAGAATATCAGTCATCTCCCCCTCCTATAACCCTCTGTCCCCATGCAGCAGAAGATCAGTCATCTTCCCTTACTATAACCCTGGGTCTCCATGCAGCAGAAGATCAGCCATCTCCCCCTCCTATAACCCTGGGTCTCCATGCAGCAGAATAACCCTGGGTCTCCATGCAGCAGAAGATCAGCCATCTCCCCCTCCTATAACCCCTAGTCTCCATGTAGCAGAAGATCAGTCATCTTCCCTTCCTATAACCCTGTGTCTCCATGCAGCAGAAGATCAGCCATCTCCCCCTCCTATAACCCTGGGTCTCCATGTAGCAGAAGATCAGTCATCTTCTCTTACTATAACCCTGTGTCTCCATGCAGCAGAAGATCAGCCATCTTCCCTTCCTATAACCCTGTGTCTCCATGCAGCAGAAGATCAGCCATCTCCCCCTCCTATAAACCTGGGTCTCCATGCAGCAGAAGATCAGTCATCTTCCCTTCCTATAACCCTGTGTCTCCATGCAGCAGAAGATCAGCCATCTCCCCCTCCTATAACCCTGGGTCTCCATGCAGCAGAAGATCAGTCATCTTCCCCTCCTATAACTCTGTGTCTCCATGCAGCAGAAGATCAGTCATCTTCCCTTCCTATAACCCTGTGTCTCCATGCAGCAGAAGATCAGCCATCTCCCCTCCTATAACCCTGGGTCTCCATGCAGCAGAAGATCAGTCATCTCCCCTCCTATAACCCTGTGTCTCCATGCAGCAGAAGATCAGTCATCTTCTCTTCCTATAACCCTGTGTCTCCATGCAGCAGAAGATCAGCCAACTCCCCCTCCTATAACCCTGAGTCTCCATGCAGCAGAAGATCAGCCATCTTCCCCTTCCTATAACCCTGGGTCTCCATGCAGCAGAAGATCAGTCATCTTCCCTTCCTATAACCCTGGATCTCCATGCAGCAGAAGATCAGCCATCTCCCCCTCCTATAACCCAGGATCTCCATGCAGCAGAAGATCAGTCATCTTCCCTTCCTATAACCCTGGGTCTCCATGCAGCAGAAGATCAGTCATCTCCCCCTCCTATAACCCTGGGTCTCCATGGGGCAGGAGATCACACCTCTCCCCCCTTTTTTCTTATGCACTTCATCTGTTCTATCTACCTCCCTATACACTGTGGCCGCTTCATGGAAGCCGTGCCTGAGGCTGTTCTGTCTGTAGTAGGAGGCCAGGCTATATAATCCCCAGCCACATCACCCCTCATCAGTCCCACAGGGAAAGATGGAAGACTTTGGGGGTGAGGAGCTGGACTTTAATGCTGAGTTCTCTGATAGAAGAACGTGGATCAGAATAAAGGTTCTGTTTGTTTATTTCCAGAAAAAGCGCCCCCTGTGTCCACGGGCTGAGTGTGGTATTGCAGTATACACTTATATGAGCCTGAGCTGTAATACCAGACTCTACCTGCGGGCAGTGCTCACACACTATGGGAGAGGAGCCTGGGAGGACTGGAATGTGATTTACTGTATGGCAGCCGACACTGTGCGCAGTGTAAGGTGGAGACAGACAGACAGGACATTGGGCCCCAGGCGCTTCCCATGCACAGAGCTGTATATATGTAGAGTGGTGCATCAGAAGTTTGTGAACCCCATGTACTATATTCTGCATAAATGTGACCTAAAACGCCATCAGATTTTCACGTAAGTCCTAAAAGTAGATAAAGAACCAAAACAAATATCAGACTTGTCATTAATTTATTGAGGCGCCTGATCCATTCCACATGTTTGTGACTGTAAAAGTATGTGAACCCATGCTTTTAGTATCTGGTGTTACCTCCTTGTTTCTGGTAGTTGATGATTATGCAGTGGCTAGGTATAGAGTGGGCCCCAACGCTACGCTGGGTCCCCGGACACCGTCGAGGTGTCACCACGTGTTGCTGCTCTCCAGAAGGGATGGTAAGGCGTGGTGCACCCCAATGGGAAATAAGTCCAGAGAGTCGGGGTCTGCAGTAACCAGGGGGCTTCTTTACTGGAGGGATTCAGACATTGCAGGCGAGGTACAGGGCTGCCTTCTCCCTGAGACGAGGCATAGGGCTGGCTTCTCCCTGAGACGAGGCATAGGGCTGGCTTCTCCCTGAGACGAGGCATAGGGCTGGCTTCTCCAGTCTCCTCCCTGAGACGGGGCATAGGGCCGGCTTCTCCAGTCTCCTCCCTAGGACGAGGCATAGGGCTGGCTTCTCCAGTCTCCTCCCTGAGACGAGGTATAGGGCTGGCTTCTCCCTGAGACGAGGCATAGGGCTGGCTTCTCCAGTCTCCTCCCTGAGACGAGGCATAGGGCCGGCTTCTCCAGTCTCCTCCCTAGGACGAGGCATAGGGCTGGCTTCTCCAGTCTCCTCCCTGAGACGAGGCATAGGGCTGGCTTCTCCAGTCTCCTCCCTAGGACGAGGCATAGGGCTGGCTTCTCCAGTCTCCTCCCTGGCAGAAGAAGGGTTTGATGCTGAAAAAATGCCAGAGCTAGCTGTACCTCTCTTTCTTCAGAAGGCTGGTTCTCTGGTCCAAGGCTGGTGATCCAGGGTCTGTGGCAGAGTATCCCCGCCTCAGCGTCTTCTTCTGGTCACTCAGTAGCCTGGCAGAGTCTCCCCAGGGTCTCTGACTGCTTAGTTTTAGCTAGACTAGAACCTTCTAGTGGGAGCGGTGGAGTGGAGAAGCTCAGCACAAACAGATCCAATGTTACACTTTCCATCCATCATAGACTTACATTACAGCTTCAATGACACTCAATGGTAATGACAGAAAAACAAGTTTCCAGACATAACAACGGAGCTAAAACCAGACATTCAAAGGGTCCGTCTGTCTGGTTTTAGTGGTAAACAACTTCTGGCTTTTTCCCTCCAAAACATTGTCTTCTTTAATCTTCATGGTAACTGTGGAACCAGCTTCTCATTATTAGCTAGAAAGTCCCAAAAGTCTCTCAGTATTCATATGATAAGCCCTTTCCACAGTGCTGAGCAAATACAGTGCAAATGAACAGGATATATATCACAGCAAACATATAATATGCAGTTACACAGTAATAAAGTATTTCCGGCTTTTAATATTCATGACCTATCCTCAGGATATCAGATTGGTGGGGGTCCCACACCAGGCACCCCCACCGATCAGCTGTATAAGAGGAAGGTACACGCAGTGCGCACATACTATCTCGTGGCTCTCTTCCTGATGTATTTGGCAAGCAGGAAGAGAGATGGCACATGCACACTGCGTGCGCCTTCCCTTCAAACAGCTGATCGGCAGGGTGCTGGGTGTCGGACCCCCGCCGATCTGATATTGATGACCTATCCTGCAGGTAGAGGCCCGTGCTTGCTGACTTTCATTTATTTAGTGAGGAAGATACTCCAATATCACACATATGTGAGCGGTAAAAGTATGTGAACCTTTGGGATTAGCAGATTATTTGAAGGCTTCTTCAATCAGTGGGGTGACAATCAGATGTGAGAGGGCGACCTGTTTTATGCAAAGGGTCAGGATCTATCAAAATCTGATCTTCACATGTTTATGGAAGTGTATCATGGCAGGAACAAAGGAAACTTCTGAGAACCTCAGAAGAAGAGTTGTTGATGCTGATCAGCCTAGAAAAGGTTAGAAAACCATCTGTAAAGATCCTGGACTCCAACAATCCACAGTCAGATTGTGTACAAATGGAGGAAATTCAAGACCATTATTTCCCTCCCCAGGAGCTGTCAACCAACAAAGACCACGAGCAAATAACGGCCTTTTATGCCTCAGCTAATGTCAGTGTTTATGAGTCCAACATCAGGAGGACACTGACTAACAATGGTGTGCATGGTAGGACTGCAAAGAGAACGTTGCTGCTCATTTGCATTTTGTAAAGATCACCTGAACAGGCCAGAAAGCTATTGGATGTGTTGTGGATGGATGAGGCAGAATCGTTTTTTTTTTTTTTGTTTAAATTAGAAGCGTTTTGTTTAGAGTAAGGAAGCTCATCCTGTCTGTGAAACGCGGTGCTGTTCGGACCATAGTTTGGGCTGCTGCATCTGAGCCAGGACGGCTTGCAGTCATGTAGCTCCAATAGAGGCAGACCACACAGCCGCTTATATGGATGGAAGGCCCCGCCCCCTAACTACACTCATACGATGGCTGCCACCATCTCGGCTTCTGTCGTAAAGTGACCTTAATCCAATAGAAATGTTGTGGAAGATCCTGAAGCGAGCCGTTCATGGAGGACACCACCAACATAGCAGAGCTGAAGCTGTTCTGTATGGAGGCATGGGCTAGAATTCCTCCAAGCTGATATACAGGACATCAGCAATTACTGGAACAAGGGGCCACACCAGATACTGGCTGCAAGGGTTCACATACTTTTACCGTTCACAGATGTGTGATATTGGATCATGCTTCTCAACAAATAAATGACAAGTCTGATATTTGTGACTCATTCCTTGGATTTGGTTCTCTATCTACTTTTAGGACGTGATGGCGCAGCGCTTCTCCCTCCTAGAGGCCATCTTGTGTGGCAGGGAGCCCACCACTGTGGCCCCCAAAGCTATATGGGTGGGAGCACTGTCAGGAGTCCCCGGGAGGTTGGCGGGGGGTCACCATACTGTAATCTGTAATAACCCACTTCCTCATTTTATTCCCGCCATCTTCCAGCAAGCAGCCACGATGATGCTCAGTCCCGAGCAGCTCGATTCGGACCAACCATCAGCGCAGTCGGAGTCGGACTCGGCAGTGAGCGAGATCAAAGGGGGCAGCGTGTCTGAAGCAGAGGGAGGAGGTCGTAGGACGCCATGTCTCCCTCCTCAATTAAGCCGTGAGGAGAAACGGAGGAGAAGACGAGCCACAGCAAAGTATCGCTCAGCTCATGCAACTCGAGAGCGCATCCGCGTGGAAGCCTTCAACGTGGCGTTCGCTGAGCTCCGGCGACTTCTGCCGACCCTGCCCCCCGACAAGAAGCTGTCAAAGATTGAGATTCTGCGTCTGGCGATCTGCTATATCTCCTACCTCAACCACGTGCTGGACGTCTAGAGTGGCAGAAGGACAATGTGCAGGGAAGTGGTCGTCAGCCGCACAGGGTGAGCGGTGAGCGGTGCTGTGATGTGTTAACCCCTCGTGCTCTGAGCCATGCTCAGCGCTGGTGTCAGTGAGTAGCTGTAGACGACGACCAATGTGCATTCATTCTATAACAAGTAGATTATTGGACCAAAGGTGACTGTGTGTGTGGTAGAGACCCCGTGTGCATCCTGTGTAGATTACAGCGCCACTCGCTGGCAGCTGGATGTATTACATGACTATATCCTCGTTCTCCGTCTGGATGGTTTGTGTGGAGAGCACAAGCCTCCTGCCTTATTGCCCCATCTGCAGCTCCTGGCCATGGTCTGCGGATGACACCTACAGAGGCACAATATAATGACGTTATATGGGGTGCACTGTGCGTCCTCCCTTATGTCTCCCTCTTGGGTCCCCTGGAGGTCAGGACCCTATACCGTAGAGCAGTAAAAGCATAATGGCCCCTCAGCATAGTTAATGATTGAAAGCGTAGCACCAGCATGAGGATCCCGGCAAACAGCACCCCATGTCTCAGCTTCGTTGACTTCCACGAGTTGAGTAATGAAGAGGAGGGCAGGTGGGCTAACAGCAGCGATTCTAGGGTCATCAACGTCTCTAGGGTGGTAGTATATGGAGTTCCTCTGCCCACACTATTACTGGCCTCTTAAAGGTGAGCTCCATACAACCCGTGACGTTCTTCGATGGACACCCCACTACTTTTTTGTTCTATTAAGTTGGGGTTCTCCATTAAGCTATTCCAAGTGCAGTGCCCCCTTCTCCTGACGTCAGCAGAATCTAGCACGGTGATGTAGTTACCGTCCTGTATCAGACCCCCTTAAAGGGGTTATGCGAGTTCTCAAAACTTCCCACAGGCCACAAAACATCATAAAATAATACGCCCATATTCCGCTGTTACTTCCCGGCCATTTCCAGTGCCGCAGCTCCGCTCCGCCTCAAGGGGTTCGTATATAAGCAATGATGCAGAGGTATACGGCAAAAGACCAGAACCGCTCCACATCGTTGGGTTCATATACAAGTAGTGGTGTAGAGGTATACGGCACAAGACCAGTACCGCTCCACCTCATGGGGCTCGTATACAGTCTGTGGTGTAGAGGTATACGGCACAAGACCAGTACCGCTCCACCTCATGGGGTTTATATGCAGTCTGTGGTGTAGAGGTATACGGCACAAGACCAATACCGCTCCACCTCATGGGGTTTATATGCTGTCAGTGGTGTAGAGGTATACGGCACAAGACCAGTACCACTCCACCTCACTGGGTTTGTATACAGTCAGGAGTGTAGAGGTATACGGCACAAGACCAGTACCGCTCCACCTCGTTGGGTTCGTATACAGTCAGTGGTGTAGAGGTATACGGCACAAGACCAGTACCACTCCACCTCGTTGGGTTCAGTATACAGTCAGTGGTGTAGAGGTATACGGCATAAGACCAGTACCGCTCCACCTCGTTGGGTTTGTATACAGTCAGTAGTGTAGAGGTATACGGCACAAGACCAGAAACCGCTTGCACCTCAGTGGTGAGGTTGCATAGTAGTACAGTCCAGTGGGTGTAAGGAGTGTATACACGGCACAAGACCAGTACCGCTCCACCTCGTTGGGTTTAAATACAGTCAGTGGTGTAGAGGTATACGGCACAAGACCAGTACCGCTCCACCTCGTGGCGTGTCGATACAGCCAGCTGTACATGGGGTTCGTATACAGTCAGTGGTGTAGAGGTATACGGCACAAGACCAGTACCGCTCCACCTCGTTGGGTTTGTATACAGTCAGTGGTGTAGAGGTATACGGCACAAGACCAGAACCGCTGCACCTCATGGGGTTTATATGCAGTCAGTGGTGTAGAGGTATACGGCACAAGACCAGAACCGCTGCACCTCATGGGGTTTATATGCAGTCAGTGGTGTAGAGGTATACGGCACAAGACCAGAACCGCTGCACCTCATGGGGTTCGTATACAGTCAGTGGTGTAGAGGTATACGGCACAAGACCAGTACCCCTCTACCCCGTTGGGTTCGTATACAGTCAGTGGTGTAGAGGTATACGGCATAAGACCAGAACCACTCTACCTCGTTGGGTTTGTATACAGTCAGTGGTGTAGAGGTATATAGCACAAGACCAGTACCGCTCCACCTCACTGGGTTTGTATACAGTCAGTAGTGTAGAGGTATACGGCACAAGACCAGTACCGCTCCACCTCGCGTGGTTCGTATACAGTCAGTGGTGTAGAGGTATACGGCACAAGACCAGTACCGCTCCACCTCACTGGGTTCGTATACAGTCAGTGGTGTAGAGGTATACGACAAAAGACCAGTACCGCTCCACCTCACTGGGTTCGTATACTGTCAGGGGTGTAGAGGTATACGGCACAAGACCAGTACCGCTCCACCTCGTTAGGTTCGTATACAGTCAGTAGTGTAGAGGTATACGGCACAAGACCAATACCGCTCCACCTCGTGGGGTTCGTATACAGTCAGTGGTGTAGAGGTATACGGCACAAGACCAGAACCGCTCCACCTCGTTGGGTTTGTATACAGTCAGTGATGTAGAGGTATACGTCATAAGACCAGTACCACTCTACCTCGTTGGGTTCGTATACAGTCAGTGGTGTAGAGGTATACGTCATAAGACCAGTACCACTCTACCTCGTTGGGTTCGTATACAGTCAGTGGTGTAGAGGTATAAGGCACAAGACCAATACCGCTCAACCTCGTTGGGTTCGTATACAGTTAGTGGTGTAGAGGTATACGGCACAAGACCAGTACCGCTCTACCTCGTTGGGTTCGTATACAGTCAGTGGTGTAGAGGTATACGTCATAAGACCAGTACCACTCTACCTCGTTGGGTTTGTATACAGTCAGTGGTGTAGAGGTATACGGCATAAGACCAGAACCGCTCCACCTCACTGGATTCGTATACAGTCAGTGGTGTAGAGGTATACGGCATAAGACCAGTACCGCTGCACCTCGTGGGGTTTATATACAGTCAGTGGTGTAGAGGTATACGGCATAAGACCAGTACCGCTCCACCTCGTTGGGTTTGTATACAGTCAGTAGTGTAGAGGTATACGGCATAAGACCAGTACCGCTCCACCTCACTGGGTTCGTATACAGTCAGTGGTGTAGAGGTATACGGCACAAGACGAGACCCGCTATGTCACGGCTGCAGCCTTGTAGTGTATACAGACCCCGGAGGTACAGCCGAGGGTAGTAACGGGGGACTATGGGCTGATTGTTTAGGATGCTTAGTGACAACCCCCATCATCCTCGCCTCCTACACCAGCGACTGGACACACAATAAATTATTCTGATCCAAAGATTTGTGGGTTTCGGGGTTGGTGGCTTTCTACATACGATGCAATATTTTGTAGTGATTCTGTGGCCCTCGTTTCTACCTTTTGTTATGACCTTCATCAGAAAGACGTAATCAATAAACCTTTTCTGAAAGAGTATGCCTCCAGTCACTGTGTCTTCTAACCCTACAGGGGGCGGGGCTGTGACAACCTCTCAGACATGGCAGGTTGTCAGCAGTAATAGATAAATAGTTGTCACTTTAGTATAAGGTGTGCAGATGTCAGGGACTGAGAGTGGCAAGAGCATGCTGCAGCACAGAGGATTTAAGGAGACAGTTGTGCAGTTTTGCTGGTGGCAGTCATTGTAGGGCGGTGGCCACCATCTCCTGACAGGGATCGTCAGCCCTACAGTATATGAGGAGTGGGGGCGGGGAGCTTTGGGCCTCGGAGATGTGATGCTGACCCGTCACCCCCCGGCAGATTCTGCTGCTATTTATAGTCCTGAAACAACTGTCTCCTAAAAATGGAGAGGGGAGTGCGAGGGTGTCACTATGTAAGGTGGGCTCCGGTGTCTTGCTGTCACAAAGCCGCTCGCTCTTCTCCATGCAAGCCCTTGGTCTCCTGTTGTGGGGGGCCCTTCTCGCCCTTTGTGGGGCTGAAGATGGTCTCCGCTTCCCCTCCTATGATGGAAGGGACCGCGTCCTGGAACTGAGCGACAGGAACTATCGTCAGGTGATGAAGAAATACGACGTCTTCTGCGTCTACCTGTGGCAGAGTCCAGCTCCTGCTGACAAGACCGCACAGAGACAGGCCCACATGACCGAGATGGTCCTGGAGGTGAGTGCACGGCCACCCTCCTCCCCAAGCCCTCTGTGATGACTGTCTTAGACCATACTGATTCCAGGGTCGCACGGTCCTGCTGGAGGTGAGTGCACGGCCACCCTCCTCCCCAAGCCCTCTGTGATGACTGTCTTAGACTATACTGATTCCAGGGTCACACGGTCCTGCTGGAGGTAAGTGCACGGCCACCCTCCACCCAAGCCCTCTGTGATGACTGTCTTAGACCATACTGATTCCAGGGTCGCACGGTCCTGCTGGAGGTGAGTGCACGGCCACCCTCCACCCAAGCCCTCTGTGATGACTGTCTTAGACTATACTGATTCCAGGGTCGCACGGTCCTGCTGGAGGTGAGTGCACGGCCACCCTCCACCCAAGCCCTCTGTGATGACTGTCTTAGACTATACTGATTCCAGGGTTGCACGGTCCTGCTGGAGGTGAGTGCACGGCCACCCTCCTCCCCAAGCCCTCTGTGATGACTGTCTTAGACTATACTGATTCCAGGGTCGCACGGTCCTGCTGGAGGTGAGTGCACGGCCACCCTCCACCCAAGCACTCTGTGATGACTGTCTTAGACTATACTGATTCCAGGGTCGCACGGTCCTGCTGGAGGTGAGTGCACGGCCACCCTCCACCCAAGCCCTCTGTGATGACTGTCTTAGACCATACTGATTCCAGGGTCGCTCGGTCCTGCTGGAGGTGAGTGCATGGCCACCCTCCTCCCCAAGCCCTCTGTGATGACTGTCTTAGAGCATACTGATTCCAGGGTCGCAGGGTCCTGCTGGAGGTGAGTGCACGGCCACCCTCCACCCAAGCCCTCTGTGATGACTGTCTTAGACTATACTGATTCCAGGGTCGCACGGTCCTGCTGGAGGTGAGTGCACGGCCACCCTCCACCCAAGCACTCTGTGATGACTGTCTTAGACTATACTGATTCCAGGGTCGCACGGTCCTGCTGGAGGTGAGTGCACGGCCACCCTCCTCCCCAAGCCCTCTGTGATGACTGTCTTAGACTATACTGATTCCAGGGTCGCACGGTCCTGCTGGAGGTGAGTGCACGGCCACCCTCCACCCAAGCCCTCTGTGATGACTGTCTTAGACCATACTGATTCCAGGGTCGCACGGTCCTGCTGGAGGTGAGTGCACGGCCACCCTCCACCCAAGCCCTCTGTGATGACTGTCTTTGACCATACTGATTCCAGGGTCGCACGGCCCTGCTGGAGGTGAGTGCACGGCCACCCTCCACCCAAGCCCTCTGTTATGACTGTCTTACACTATGCTGTTTCCAGGGTTGTGCGTTCCTGGCTGCTGCTCCGTGACAGCAGCATGCACTTTGCTGGACTCTCCTCATAGTGGTTGTCGACATCTCTGCAGGACGTCAGCGGAGAGGGGTCGCCGCTCACAGGTGGAGGATTTTCAGTCTGAGGTTCTGCAGAGAAGGGTCGCCACCCACGAGATTACATTATTGGTGACCTCTTCGGGGCCCCTTTTTCCACCTATAGAAACCCGTTTCCCATTTTCCTCTCCTATTTCCCCTTCTGTTTACCTTAATCAATAAATATATATAATAAATCTTTATTAACAACACTTTACAATAATTTATCCCAGACGAGGGAGGTCCTGGAAGCCCCAAAATGTATTAATCCACAGACACAACTGGCCCATCCACCTTGCCTCCATCCGTAAAACACCAACTGATGGACGCCTCACCGAAGTAACCAAGTGCCCAATCCTGAGAGTCCAGCCCCACCATTGGGGCCCTCCCATTCCACCAGCTTCGAGGACCTCCCATCGCATCGACTGCCGCGACGTTCCAACACCCACCAAGCCACATGACTGATACAGTCGAACTCCCCCGACTGCTATCGCCACCCAATTTTCTCCCTTCGTACCTTGGGTTGGAGGGTGGGCGCTTTCTTGAAATTCCAAAATGGTATATAAATACCCCTGAACAGGGGCGTAGCTAACGGCTCATGGGCCCTGGTGCAAGAGTTCAGCTTGGGCCCCCTTCCCTCATTGCTTTGTGTGACTTCTTATGCGGCACAAGGGTCTTTGGACCCCCTCAGGCTCCTGGGCCCGGTAGCGACTGCTACCTCTGCACAGCCTATAGCTACGCCCATGCCCCTGAATACCCACCCCTTTTTTCCACTCCCCATCCCATCCTTCTTAACCATTAACCCTATGCCTTCCCGGCCCTGGCACCACAATTTATCATGATGGCCTACCCTTAGGGTAAAACTTTAGTACGGCCATTACTGGAGGATATTTAGTGCTGTGGGTCTGCAGAGAAGGGTTGATGTCTGTGATGTCATCAGCAGGGGGTGGGGCTGTGACTACCCCTCAGACTGGATATACAGGCAGGTTGTCAGCAGTAATAGAGGTTCCTGTATAAGGTGTGGATCTCATGTCTGATCACATGTCATTATATCAGTGATGTCATCAGCAGGGGGCGGGGCTGTGACTACCCCTCAGACAGGATATACAGGCAGGTTGTCAGCAGTAATAGATGTTCCTGTAGTATAAGGGGTGGATCTCATGTCTGATCACAGGTCATTATATCAGTGATGTCATCAGCAGGGGGCGGGGCTGTGACTACCTCTCAGACAGGATATACAGGCAGGTTGTCAGCAGTAATAGATGTTCCTGTAGTATAAGGTGTGGATCTCATGTCTGATCACATGTCATTATATCAGTGATGTCATCAGCAGGGGCGGGGCTGTGACTACCTCTCAGACAGGATATACAGGCAGGTTGTCAGCAGTAATAGATGTTCCTGTAGTATAAGGTGTGGATCTCATGTCTGATCACATGTCATTATATCAGTGATGTCATCAGCAGGGGCGGGGCTGTGACTACCTCTCAGACAGGATATACAGGCAGGTTGTCAGCAGTAATAGATGTTCCTGTAGTATAAGGTGTGGATCTCATGTCTGATCACATGTCATTATATCAGTGATGTCATCAGCAGGGGGCGGGGCTGTGACTACCTCTCAGACAGGATATACAGGCAGGTTGTCAGCAGTAATAGATGTTCCTGTAGTATAAGGTGTGGATCTCATGTCTGATCACATGTCATTATATCAGTGATGTCATCAGCAGGGGCGGGGCTGTGACTACCTCTCAGACAGGATATACAGGCAGGTTGTCAGCAGTAATAGATGTTCCTGTAGTATAAGGTGTGGATCTCATGTCTGATCACATGTCATTATATCAGTGATGTCATCAGCAGGGGCGGGGCTGTGACTACCTCTCAGACAGGATATACAGGCAGGTTGTCAGCAGTAATAGATGTTCCTGTAGTATAAGGTGTGGATCTCATGTCTGATCACATGTCATTATATCAGTGATGTCATCAGCAGGGGCGGGGCTGTGACTACCTCTCAGACAGGATATACAGGCAGGTTGTCAGCAGTAATAGATGTTCCTGTAGTATAAGGTGTGGATCTCATGTCTGATCACATGTCATTATATCAGTGATGTCATCAGCAGGGGCGGGGCTGTGACTACCCCTCAGACAGGATATACAGGCAGGTTGTCAGCAGTAATAGATGTTCCTGTAGTATAAGGTGTGGATCTCATGTCTGATCACATGTCATTATATCAGTGATGTCATCAGCAGGGGCGGGGCTGTGACTACCTCTCAGACAGGATATACAGGCAGGTTGTCAGCAGTAATAGATGTTCCTGTAGTATAAGGTGTGGATCTCATGTCTGATCACATGTCATTATATCAGTGATGTCATCAGCAGGGGCGGGGCTGTGACTACCTCTCAGACAGGATATACAGGCAGGTTGTCAGCAGTAATAGATGTTCCTGTAGTATAAGGTGTGGATCTCATGTCTGATCACATGTCATTATATCAGTGATGTCATCAGCAGGGGCGGGGCTGTGACTACCTCTCAGACAGGATATACAGGCAGGTTGTCAGCAGTAATAGATGTTCCTGTAGTATAAGGTGTGGATCTCATGTCTGATCACATGTCATTATATCAGTGATGTCATCAGCAGGGGCGGGGCTGTGACTACCTCTCAGACAGGATATACAGGCAGGTTGTCAGCAGTAATAGATGTTCCTGTAGTATAAGGTGTGGATCTCATGTCTGATCACATGTCATTATATCAGTGATGTCATCAGCAGGGGCGGGGCTGTGACTACCTCTCAGACAGGATATACAGGCAGGTTGTCAGCAGTAATAGATGTTCCTGTAGTATAAGGTGTGGATCTCATGTCTGATCACATGTCATTATATCAGTGATGTCATCAGCAGGGGCGGGGCTGTGACTACCTCTCAGACAGGATATACAGGCAGGTTGTCAGCAGTAATAGATGTTCCTGTAGTATAAGGTGTGGATCTCATGTCTGATCACATGTCATTATATCAGTGATGTCATCAGCAGGGGCGGGGCTGTGACTACCTCTCAGACAGGATATACAGGCAGGTTGTCAGCAGTAATAGATGTTCCTGTAGTATAAGGTGTGGATCTCATGTCTGATCACATGTCATTATATCAGTGATGTCATCAGCAGGGGCGGGGCTGTGACTACCCCTCAGACAGGATATACAGGCAGGTTGTCAGCAGTAATAGATGTTCCTGTAGTATAAGGTGTGGATCTCATGTCTGATCACATGTCATTATATCAGTGATGTCATCAGCAGGGGCGGGGCTGTGACTACCTCTCAGACAGGATATACAGGCAGGTTGTCAGCAGTAATAGATGTTCCTGTAGTATAAGGTGTGGATCTCATGTCTGATCACATGTCATTATATCAGTGATGTCATCAGCAGGGGCGGGGCTGTGACTACCTCTCAGACAGGATATACAGGCAGGTTGTCAGCAGTAATAGATGTTCCTGTAGTATAAGGTGTGGATCTCATGTCTGATCACATGTCATTATATCAGTGATGTCATCAGCAGGGGCGGGGCTGTGACTACCTCTCAGACAGGATATACAGGCAGGTTGTCAGCAGTAATAGATGTTCCTGTAGTATAAGGTGTGGATCTCATGTCTGATCACATGTCATTATATCAGTGATGTCATCAGCAGGGGGCGGGGCTGTGACTACCTCTCAGACAGGATATACAGGCAGGTTGTCAGCAGTAATAGATGTTCCTGTAGTATAAGGTGTGGATCTCATGTCTGATCACATGTCATTATATCAGTGATGTCATCAGCAGGGGCGGGGCTGTGACTACCTCTCAGACAGGATATACAGGCAGGTTGTCAGCAGTAATAGATGTTCCTGTAGTATAAGGTGTGGATCTCATGTCTGATCACATGTCATTATATCAGTGATGTCATCAGCAGGGGGCGGGGCTGTGACTACCTCTCAGACAGGATATACAGGCAGGTTGTCAGCAGTAATAGATGTTCCTGTAGTATAAGGTGTGGATCTCATGTCTGATCACATGTCATTATATCAGTGATGTCATCAGCAGGGCGGGGCTGTGACTACCTCTCAGACAGGATATACAGGCAGGTTGTCAGCAGTAATAGATGTTCCTGTAGTATAAGGTGTGGATCTCATGTCTGATCACATGTCATTATATCAGTGATGTCATCAGCAGGGGCGGGGCTGTGACTACCTCTCAGACAGGATATACAGGCAGGTTGTCAGCAGTAATAGATGTTCCTGTAGTATAAGGTGTGGATCTCATGTCTGATCACATGTCATTATATCAGTGATGTCATCAGCAGGGGCGGGGCTGTGACTACCCCTCAGACAGGATATACAGGCAGGTTGTCAGCAGTAATAGATGTTCCTGTAGTATAAGGTGTGGATCTCATGTCTGATCACATGTCATTATATCAGTGATGTCATCAGCAGGGGCGGGGCTGTGACTACCCCTCAGACAGGATATACAGGCAGGTTGTCAGCAGTAATAGATGTTCCTGTAGTATAAGGTGTGGATCTCATGTCTGATCACATGTCATTATATCAGTGATGTCATCAGCAGGGGCGGGGCTGTGACTACCTCTCAGACAGGATATACAGGCAGGTTGTCAGCAGTAATAGATGTTCCTGTAGTATAAGGTGTGGATCTCATGTCTGATCACATGTCATTATATCAGTGATGTCATCAGCAGGGGCGGGGCTGTGACTACCTCTCAGACAGGATATACAGGCAGGTTGTCAGCAGTAATAGATGTTCCTGTAGTATAAGGTGTGGATCTCATGTCTGATCACATGTCATTATATCAGTGATGTCATCAGCAGGGGCGGGGCTGTGACTACCCCTCAGACAGGATATACAGGCAGGTTGTCAGCAGTAATAGATGTTCCTGTAGTATAAGGTGTGGATCTCATGTCTGATCACATGTCATTATATCAGTGATGTCATCAGCAGGGGCGGGGCTGTGACTACCCCTCAGACAGGATATACAGGCAGGTTGTCAGCAGTAATAGATGTTCCTGTAGTATAAGGTGTGGATCTCATGTCTGATCACATGTCATTATATCAGTGATGTCATCAGCAGGGGCGGGGCTGTGACTACCTCTCAGACAGGATATACAGGCAGGTTGTCAGCAGTAATAGATGTTCCTGTAGTATAAGGTGTGGATCTCATGTCTGATCACATGTCATTATATCAGTGATGTCATCAGCAGGGGCGGGGCTGTGACTACCCCTCAGACAGGATATACAGGCAGGTTGTCAGCAGTAATAGATGTTCCTGTAGTATAAGGTGTGGATCTCATGTCTGATCACATGTCATTATATCAGTGATGTCATCAGCAGGGGCGGGGCTGTGACTACCTCTCAGACAGGATATACAGGCAGGTTGTCAGCAGTAATAGATGTTCCTGTAGTATAAGGTGTGGATCTCATGTCTGATCACATGTCATTATATCAGTGATGTCATCAGCAGGGGCGGGGCTGTGACTACCTCTCAGACAGGATATACAGGCAGGTTGTCAGCAGTAATAGATGTTCCTGTAGTATAAGGTGTGGATCTCATGTCTGATCACATGTCATTATATCAGTGATGTCATCAGCAGGGGCGGGGCTGTGACTACCTCTCAGACAGGATATACAGGCAGGTTGTCAGCAGTAATAGATGTTCCTGTAGTATAAGGTGTGGATCTCATGTCTGATCACATGTCATTATATCAGTGATGTCATCAGCAGGGGCGGGGCTGTGACTACCTCTCAGACAGGATATACAGGCAGGTTGTCAGCAGTAATAGATGTTCCTGTAGTATAAGGTGTGGATCTCATGTCTGATCACATGTCATTATATCAGTGATGTCATCAGCAGGGGCGGGGCTGTGACTACCTCTCAGACAGGATATACAGGCAGGTTGTCAGCAGTAATAGATGTTCCTGTAGTATAAGGTGTGGATCTCATGTCTGATCACATGTCATTATATCAGTGATGTCATCAGCAGGGGGCGGGGCTGTGACTACCTCTCAGACAGGATATACAGGCAGGTTGTCAGCAGTAATAGATGTTCCTGTAGTATAAGGTGTGGATCTCATGTCTGATCACATGTCATTATATCAGTGATGTCATCAGCAGGGGCGGGGCTGTGACTACCTCTCAGACAGGATATACAGGCAGGTTGTCAGCAGTAATAGATGTTCCTGTAGTATAAGGTGTGGATCTCATGTCTGATCACATGTCATTATATCAGTGATGTCATCAGCAGGGGCGGGGCTGTGACTACCTCTCAGACAGGATATACAGGCAGGTTGTCAGCAGTAATAGATGTTCCTGTAGTATAAGGTGTGGATCTCATGTCTGATCACATGTCATTATATCAGTGATGTCATCAGCAGGGGCGGGGCTGTGACTACCCCTCAGACAGGATATACAGGCAGGTTGTCAGCAGTAATAGATGTTCCTGTAGTATAAGGTGTGGATCTCATGTCTGATCACATGTCATTATATCAGTGATGTCATCAGCAGGGGCGGGGCTGTGACTACCTCTCAGACAGGATATACAGGCAGGTTGTCAGCAGTAATAGATGTTCCTGTAGTATAAGGTGTGGATCTCATGTCTGATCACATGTCATTATATCAGTGATGTCATCAGCAGGGGCGGGGCTGTGACTACCCCTCAGACAGGATATACAGGCAGGTTGTCAGCAGTAATAGATGTTCCTGTAGTATAAGGGGTGGATCTCATGTCTGATCACATGTCATTATATCAGTGATGTCATCAGCAGGGGCGGGGCTGTGACTACCTCTCAGACAGGATATACAGGCAGGTTGTCAGCAGTAATAGATGTTCCTGTAGTATAAGGTGTGGATCTCATGTCTGATCACATGTCATTATATCAGTGATGTCATCAGCAGGGGCGGGGCTGTGACTACCTCTCAGACAGGATATACAGGCAGGTTGTCAGCAGTAATAGATGTTCCTGTAGTATAAGGTGTGGATCTCATGTCTGATCACATGTCATTATATCAGTGATGTCATCAGCAGGGGCGGGGCTGTGACTACCCCTCAGACAGGATATACAGGCAGGTTGTCAGCAGTAATAGATGTTCCTGTAGTATAAGGTGTGGATCTCATGTCTGATCACATGTCATTATATCAGTGATGTCATCAGCAGGGGCGGGGCTGTGACTACCTCTCAGACAGGATATACAGGCAGGTTGTCAGCAGTAATAGATGTTCCTGTAGTATAAGGTGTGGATCTCATGTCTGATCACATGTCATTATATCAGTGATGTCATCAGCAGGGGCGGGGCTGTGACTACCTCTCAGACAGGATATACAGGCAGGTTGTCAGCAGTAATAGATGTTCCTGTAGTATAAGGTGTGGATCTCATGTCTGATCACATGTCATTATATCAGTGATGTCATCAGCAGGGGCGGGGCTGTGACTACCCCTCAGACAGGATATACAGGCAGGTTGTCAGCAGTAATAGATGTTCCTGTAGTATAAGGTGTGGATCTCATGTCTGATCACATGTCATTATATCAGTGATGTCATCAGCAGGGGCGGGGCTGTGACTACCCCTCAGACAGGATATACAGGCAGGTTGTCAGCAGTAATAGATGTTCCTGTAGTATAAGGTGTGGATCTCATGTCTGATCACATGTCATTATATCAGTGATGTCATCAGCAGGGGCGGGGCTGTGACTACCCCTCAGACAGGATATACAGGCAGGTTGTCAGCAGTAATAGATGTTCCTGTAGTATAAGGTGTGGATCTCATGTCTGATCACATGTCATTATATCAGTGATGTCATCAGCAGGGGCGGGGCTGTGACTACCTCTCAGACAGGATATACAGGCAGGTTGTCAGCAGTAATAGATGTTCCTGTAGTATAAGGTGTGGATCTCATGTCTGATCACATGTCATTATATCAGTGATGTCATCAGCAGGGGCGGGGCTGTGACTACCTCTCAGACAGGATATACAGGCAGGTTGTCAGCAGTAATAGATGTTCCTGTAGTATAAGGTGTGGATCTCATGTCTGATCACATGTCATTATATCAGTGATGTCATCAGCAGGGGCGGGGCTGTGACTACCCCTCAGACAGGATATACAGGCAGGTTGTCAGCAGTAATAGATGTTCCTGTAGTATAAGGTGTGGATCTCATGTCTGATCACATGTCATTATATCAGTGATGTCATCAGCAGGGGCGGGGCTGTGACTACCCCTCAGACAGGATATACAGGCAGGTTGTCAGCAGTAATAGATGTTCCTGTAGTATAAGGTGTGGATCTCATGTCTGATCACATGTCATTATATCAGTGATGTCATCAGCAGGGGCGGGGCTGTGACTACCCCTCAGACAGGATATACAGGCAGGTTGTCAGCAGTAATAGATGTTCCTGTAGTATAAGGTGTGGATCTCATGTCTGATCACATGTCATTATATCAGTGATGTCATCAGCAGGGGCGGGGCTGTGACTACCTCTCAGACAGGATATACAGGCAGGTTGTCAGCAGTAATAGATGTTCCTGTAGTATAAGGTGTGGATCTCATGTCTGATCACATGTCATTATATCAGTGATGTCATCAGCAGGGCGGGGCTGTGACTACCTCTCAGACAGGATATACAGGCAGGTTGTCAGCAGTAATAGATGTTCCTGTAGTATAAGGTGTGGATCTCATGTCTGATCACATGTCATTATATCAGTGATGTCATCAGCAGGGGGCGGGGCTGTGACTACCTCTCAGACAGGATATACAGGCAGGTTGTCAGCAGTAATAGATGTTCCTGTAGTATAAGGTGTGGATCTCATGTCTGATCACATGTCATTATATCAGTGATGTCATCAGCAGGGGCGGGGCTGTGACTACCTCTCAGACAGGATATACAGGCAGGTTGTCAGCAGTAATAGATGTTCCTGTAGTATAAGGTGTGGATCTCATGTCTGATCACATGTCATTATATCAGTGATGTCATCAGCAGGGGGCGGGGCTGTGACTACCCCTCAGACAGGATATACAGGCAGGTTGTCAGCAGTAATAGATGTTCCTGTAGTATAAGGTGTGGATCTCATGTCTGATCACATGTCATTATATCAGTGATGTCATCAGCAGGGGCGGGGCTGTGACTACCCCTCAGACAGGATATACAGGCAGGTTGTCAGCAGTAATAGATGTTCCTGTAGTATAAGGTGTGGATCTCATGTCTGATCACATGTCATTATATCAGTGATGTCATCAGCAGGGGCGGGGCTGTGACTACCCCTCAGACAGGATATACAGGCAGGTTGTCAGCAGTAATAGATGTTCCTGTAGTATAAGGTGTGGATCTCATGTCTGATCACATGTCATTATATCAGTGATGTCATCAGCAGGGGCGGGGCTGTGACTACCTCTCAGACAGGATATACAGGCAGGTTGTCAGCAGTAATAGATGTTCCTGTAGTATAAGGTGTGGATCTCATGTCTGATCACATGTCATTATATCAGTGATGTCATCAGCAGGGGCGGGGCTGTGACTACCTCTCAGACAGGATATACAGGCAGGTTGTCAGCAGTAATAGATGTTCCTGTAGTATAAGGTGTGGATCTCATGTCTGATCACATGTCATTATATCAGTGATGTCATCAGCAGGGGGCGGGGCTGTGACTACCTCTCAGACAGGATATACAGGCAGGTTGTCAGCAGTAATAGATGTTCCTGTAGTATAAGGTGTGGATCTCATGTCTGATCACATGTCATTATATCAGTGATGTCATCAGCAGGGGCGGGGCTGTGACTACCTCTCAGACAGG
The DNA here is from genome assembly GCA_033119425.1 of Bufotes viridis. Classification (NCBI taxonomy): domain Eukaryota; kingdom Metazoa; phylum Chordata; class Amphibia; order Anura; family Bufonidae; genus Bufotes; species Bufotes viridis. The sequence goes on along the minus strand of CM065591.1, from coordinate 3,548,047 downwards.
ATATACAGGCAGGTTGTCAGCAGTAATAGATGTTCCTGTAGTATAAGGTGTGGATCTCATGTCTGATCACATGTCATTATATCAGTGATGTCATCAGCAGGGGCGGGGCTGTGACTACCCCTCAGACAGGATATACAGGCAGGTTGTCAGCAGTAATAGATGTTCCTGTAGTATAAGGTGTGGATCTCATGTCTGATCACATGTCATTATATCAGTGATGTCATCAGCAGGGGCGGGGCTGTGACTACCTCTCAGACAGGATATACAGGCAGGTTGTCAGCAGTAATAGATGTTCCTGTAGTATAAGGTGTGGATCTCATGTCTGATCACATGTCATTATATCAGTGATGTCATCAGCAGGGCGGGGCTGTGACTACCCCTCAGACAGGATATACAGGCAGGTTGTCAGCAGTAATAGATGTTCCTGTAGTATAAGGTGTGGATCTCATGTCTGATCACATGTCATTATATCAGTGATGTCATCAGCAGGGGCGGGGCTGTGACTACCTCTCAGACAGGATATACAGGCAGGTTGTCAGCAGTAATAGATGTTCCTGTAGTATAAGGTGTGGATCTCATGTCTGATCACATGTCATTATATCAGTGATGTCATCAGCAGGGGCGGGGCTGTGACTACCTCTCAGACAGGATATACAGGCAGGTTGTCAGCAGTAATAGATGTTCCTGTAGTATAAGGTGTGGATCTCATGTCTGATCACATGTCATTATATCAGTGATGTCATCAGCAGGGGCGGGGCTGTGACTACCTCTCAGACAGGATATACAGGCAGGTTGTCAGCAGTAATAGATGTTCCTGTAGTATAAGGGGTGGATCTCATGTCTGATCACATGTCATTATATCAGTGATGTCATCAGCAGGGGGCGGGGCTGTGACTACCTCTCAGACAGGATATACAGGCAGGTTGTCAGCAGTAATAGATGTTCCTGTAGTATAAGGGGTGGATCTCATGTCTGATCACATGTCATTATATCAGTGATGTCATCAGCAGGGGCGGGGCTGTGACTACCCCTCAGACAGGATATACAGGCAGGTTGTCAGCAGTAATAGATGTTCCTGTAGTATAAGGTGTGGATCTCATGTCTGATCACATGTCATTATATCAGTGATGTCATCAGCAGGGGCGGGGCTGTGACTACCCCTCAGACAGGATATACAGGCAGGTTGTCAGCAGTAATAGATGTTCCTGTAGTATAAGGTGTGGATCTCATGTCTGATCACATGTCATTATATCAGTGATGTCATCAGCAGGGGGCGGGGCTGTGACTACCTCTCAGACAGGATATACAGGCAGGTTGTCAGCAGTAATAGATGTTCCTGTAGTATAAGGTGTGGATCTCATGTCTGATCACATGTCATTATATCAGTGATGTCATCAGCAGGGGCGGGGCTGTGACTACCCTCAGACAGGATATACAGGCAGGTTGTCAGCAGTAATAGATGTTCCTGTAGTATAAGGGGTGGATCTCATGTCTGATCACATGTCATTATATCAGTGATGTCATCAGCAGGGGGCGGGGCTGTGACTACCTCTCAGACAGGATATACAGGCAGGTTGTCAGCAGTAATAGATGTTCCTGTAGTATAAGGTGTGGATCTCATGTCTGATCACATGTCATTATATCAGTGATGTCATCAGCAGGGGGCGGGGCTGTGACTACCCCTCAGACAGGATATACAGGCAGGTTGTCAGCAGTAATAGATGTTCCTGTAGTATAAGGTGTGTGCATCTCATGTCTGATGTCTGAGTAATGGAAGAGCAGTGTGAAGCTGCAGAGCATTAACTGGAGAATCCATAATGGGATTTTTCAATGGACCCGAACCTTGGACAGCACTGAAGGACCTGGGGTGGCGTCACCGTCATGTGATCCGTGCAGGGGGCGTGGCTCAGTACTGGATTAGATAAGAGGTGTTACTCTACGACCTCTTATCCAATCCAGTACTGAGCCACGCCCCCTGCACTGATCACATGACGTGACGTCACCCCAGGTCCTTCACCCTGGATTCCAAATGCCGTTATGGTCCGTGGTAGCGGAATCCTTAATGGGATGCTTTGATAACCCGAACCCGAACTTTGGACGCCGAACTTAAAACAGAAGTTCGCTCAACTCTAGTGGAATTCACAGGAACATAAAGGCAGACTGTATTGGGAAGCGGGGGTGTCTGAGAGCTGTTGGGGGGCACTTTATAGTTGCTGATGTAACTCTGTAATTCACAGTAAGTCGGACACATAGGACAGTGGTCAGATAAGGATCACATGACCAGGTAACTGTAATGAAAGGGTTAATGGTGTATTGTTTATCTTTATGTGTTCTAAAAATCCAGGGAACTTAGTGACAACTACTGCTCTCAATACAATACATGGGGTTGTGGCAGTTGTCGCTTCCCCTCCCCCACACAGCAGTAATTTGAATGTGACGTCTGCTGCAAAGCATCCTGGTCCTGTCCTGATTGTCAGAAGTTCCTGGAGCAGCAGTGCCCCCAGTGTAGGGGCATACGTGAACCCAGACTGGGTGTCAGTGAGGAGGCACGAGGCACAGGATACCAGTAAGTGGGATGAGGAATCAGGGGATTCCAGGATCTTTAAATAGTCTTGTGACAGATGCTGGAGGAAGCATAGGATAAGACGAGGGCTGAGAGTCTGATGACACCCCCCACCTCCTGCTGATGACATCACTGATATATACTGTATATACATCATGTGTACAGTAGGTTATTATAATCCAAAACTGACTGCCCCCAGCGAGTTTATAATAGACGAACTCTGCTCCGGTCATTTATAACATTATGTCACCCCCATTTAGTAGAGATGGAGCCACATTGTCATCTTCTCAGCGAAGGAAAGAAAAAGTTGTCGCTGGATATGAGAAACTGACAATTTCTGCTCTGTGCACTCCACCAAGTACAGACAAGCGTATATTATACCCACCGAGGGATATGTGTGCAGACAGCCTATCACACGTTATATACCCACCGAGTGATATGTGTGCAGACAGCCTATCACACCTTATATACCCACGAGGGATATGTGTGCAGATAGCCTATCACATACCTTATATACCCACCGAGGGATATGTGTGCAGACAGCCTATCACATACCTTATATACCCACCGAGGATATGTGTGCAGACAGCCTATCACACCTTATATACCCACCGAGTGATATGTGTACAGACAGCCTATCACACCTTATATACCCACCGAGGATATGTGTGCAGACAGCCTATCACACCTTATATACCCACGAGGGATATGTGTGCAGACAGCCTATCACACCTTATATACCCACCGAGGATATGTGTGCAGACAGCCTATCACACCTTATATACCCACCGAGGGATATGTGTGCAGACAGCCTATCACACCTTATATACCCACCGAGGGATGTGTGTGCAGACAGCCTATCACACCTTATATACCCACCGAGGGATATGTGTGCAGACAGCCTATCACACCTTATATACCCACCGAGTGATATGTGTGCAGACAGCCTATCACACCTTATATACCCACGAGGGATATGTGTGCAGACAGCCTATCACACCTTATATACCCACTGAGGCATATGTGTGCAGACAGCCTATCACACCTTATATAATCACCGAGAGATATGTGTGCAGACAGCCTATCACACCTTATATACCCACCGAGGGATATGTGTACAGACAGCCTATCACACCTTATATACTCACCGAGGATATGTGTGCAGACAGCCTATCACACCTTATATACTCACCGAGAGATATGTGTGCAGACAGCCTATCACACCTTATATACCCACTGAGGGATATGTGTGCAGACAGCCTATCACACCTTATATACCCACTGAGGGATATGTGTGCAGACAGCCTATCACACCTTATATACCCTCTGAGGGATATGTGTGCAGACAGCCTATCACACACCTTATATACCCACCGAGGGATATGTGTGCAGACAGCCTATCACACCTTATATACCCACCGAGGGATATGTGTGCAGACAGCCTATCACACCTTATATATCCACAGAGGGATATGTGTACAGATAGCCTATCACACCTTATATACCCACTGAGGGATATGTGTGCAGACAGCCTATCACACCTTATATACCCACCGAGGATATGTGTGCAGACAGCCTATCACACCTTATATAATCACCGAGGATATGTGTGCAGACAGCCTATCACACCTTATATACCCACCGAGGATATGTGTGCAGACAGCCTATCACACCCTTATATACCCACCGAGGGATATGTGTGCAGACAGCCTATCACACTCTTATATACCCACCGAGGGATATGTGTGCAGACAGCCTATCACACACCTTATATACCCACCGAGGGATATGTGTGCAGACAGCTTATCACACCTTATATACCCACCGAGGGATATGTGTGCAGACAGCCTATCACACCCCTTATATACCCACCGAGGGATATGTGTGCAGACAGCCTATCACACCCTTATATACCCACCGAGGGATATGTGTGCAGACAGCCTATCACACCTCTTATATACCCACCGAGGGATATGTGTACAGACAGCCTATCACACCTTATATACCCACCGAGGGATATGTGTGCAGACAGCCTATCACACATCTTATATACCCACCGAGGGATATGTGTGCAGACAGTCTATCACACCTTATATACCCACCTAGAGATATGTGTGCAGACAGCCTATACACACCTTATATACCCACCGAGGATATGTGTACAGACAGCCTATCACACCTTATATACCCACTGAGGGATATGTGTGCAGACAGCCTATCACACCTTATATACCCACCGAGGGATATGTGTGCAGACAGCCTATCACACCTTATATACCCACCGAGGGATATGTGTGCAGACAGCCTATCACACCTTATATACCCACCGAGGGATGTGTGTGCAGACAGCCTATCACACCTTATATACCCACCGAGGGATATCTGTGCAGACAGCCTATCACACCTTATATAATCACCGAGGGATATGTGTGCAGACAGCCTATCACACCTTATATACCCACCGAGGGATATGTGTGCAGACAGCCTATCACACCCCTTATATACCCACCGAGGGATATCTGTGCAGACAGCCTATCACACCCTTATATACCCACCGAGGGATATGTGTGCAGACAGCCTATCACACACCTTATATACCCTCCGAGGGATATATGCAGACAAGCTTATCACACCTTACATACCCACCGAGGGATATGTGTGCAGACAGCCTATCACACCACTTATATACCCACCGAGGATTATGTGTGCAGACAGCCTATCACACCTTATATACCCACCGAGGGATATGTGTGCAGACAGCCTATCACACCCTATATACCCACCGAGGGATAAGTGTGCAGACAGCCTATCACACATCTTATATACCCACCGAGGGATATGTGTACATACAGCTTATCACACTTTATATACCCACCGATGGATATGTGTACAGACAGCCTATCACACATCTTATATACCCACCGAGGGATATGTGTGCAGACAGTCTATCACACCTTATATACCCACCTAGAGATATGTGTGCAGACAGCCTATCACACACCTTATATACCCACTGAGGGATATGTGTACAGACAGCCTATCACACCCCTTATATACCCACCGAGGGATATGTGTGCAGACAGCCTATCACAACTTATATACTCACCAAGGGATATGTGTGCAGACAGCCTATCACACCTTATATACCCACCGAGGGATATGTGTGCAGACAGCCTATCACACCTTATATACCCACCGAGGGATATGTGTGCAGACAGCCTATAACACTTAATATTCCCACCGAGGGAAATGTGTGCAGACAGCCTATCACACCCTTATATACACACCGAGGGATATGTGTGCAGACAGCCTATCACACCCATTATATACCCACCAAGGAAGATGTGTGCAGACAGCCTATCACACACCTTATATACCCACCGAGGGATATGTGTGCAGACAGCCTATCACACCTTATATACCCACAGAGGGATATGTGAGCAGACAGCCTATCAGACCTTATATACCCATGGAGGGATATGAGTGCATAGAGCCTATCACACCCCTTATATACCCACCGAGGGATATGTGTGCAGACAGCCTATCACACCCTTATATACCCACCGAGGGATATGTGTGCAGACAGCCTATCAGACCTTATATACCCACGGAAGGATATGTGTGCATACAGCCTATCTCACCCTTATATACCCACCGAGGGATATGTGTGCAGACAGCCTATCACACCTTATATACCCACCAAAGGATATGTGTGCAGACAGCCCAGTGTGATATGCTGTCTGCACACATATCCTCAGTGGTATATAAGAGTGTGATAAGCTGTCTGCACATATCCTCGGTGAGTATATAAGGTGTGATAGGCTGTACTATACACATATCCTCGGTGGAGTATAGATATGTGATAGGCTGTCTCACACATATCCTCGGTGGGTATATCAGGGTGTTATAAGCTATCTGTACACATAGCCCTCGGTGGGTATATAAGGGGTCTGATAGTCTGTCTGCACACATATCCCTCGGTGGGTATATAAGATGTGTGATAAGCTGTCTGCACTCAAATCACTCGGTGGGTATATAAGATGTGTGATAGGCTGTCTGCACACATATCCCTCGATGGGTATATAAGGGTGTGATAGGCTGTCTGTACACATCATCCTCGGTGGGTATATATGGTGTGATAGGCTGTCTGCACACATATCCCTCGCTGGGTATATAAGATGTGTGATAGGCTGTCTGCACACTTATCCCTTGGTGGGTATATAAGGTGTGATAGGCTGTATGTACACATATCCCTCGGTGGGTATATAAGGTGTGATAGGCTGTATGTACACATATACCTCGGTGGGTATATAAGGTGTGATAGGCTGTCTGTACACATATCCTCGGTGGTATATAAGATGTGTGATAGGCTGTCTGCACTTACCTCGGTGGGTATATAGGTGTGATAGGCTGTCTGCACACATATCACTCGGTGTGTATATAGGGGTGTGATAGGCTGTCTGTACACATATAACTAGGTGGGTATATAAGGTGCCAACAGCCTATCACACCCCTTATATACCCACCGAGGGATATGTGTACAGACAGCCTATCACACCCTTATATACCCACTGAGGAATATGTGTGCAGACAGCCTATCACAACCCTTATATACCCACCGAGGGATATGTGTACAGACAGTCTATAACACAGCTTATATACCCACTGAGGGATAAGTGTACATACAGCCTATCACACATCTTATATACCCAGCGAGGGATATGTGTGAAGACAGCTTATCACACAGCTTATATAACCACTGATGGATATGTGTGCAGACAGCCTATCACACACCTTATATACCCACCGAGGGATATGTGTACATACAGCTTATCACACCCCTTATATACCCACTGAGGTATGTTTGTGCAGACAGCCTATCACACCCCGTATATACCCACCGAGAGATATGTGTGCAGAGAGCCTATCACGCCTTATATACCCACGAGGGATATGTGTGCAGACAGCCCATCACACACCTTATATACCCAGCGAGGGATATGTGTGCAGACAACGCATCAAACCTTATATTCCCACCGAGGATATGTGTGCAGACAGCATATCACACATCTTATATACCCACTGAGGGATATGTGTGCAGACAGCCTATCACACCCCTTATATACCCACCAAGGGATATGTGTGCAGACAGTCTATCACACCTTATATACTCACCGAGGGATATGTGTGCAGACAGCCTATCACACATCTTATATACCCACCGAGGATATGTGTGCAGACAGCCTATCACACATCTTATATACCCACCGAGGGATATGTGTACAGACAGCCTATCACACATCTTATATACCCACCGAGGGATATGTGTGCAGACAGTCTATCACACCTTATATACTCACCTAGAGATATGTGTGCAGACAGCCTATCACACACCTTATATACCCACCGAGGGATATGTGTACAGACAGCCTATCGCACCTTATATACCCACTGAGAGATATGTGTGCAGACAGCCTGTCAAATCTTATATACCCACCGAGGGATATGTGTGCAGACAGCCTATCACACCTTATATACCCACCGAGGGATATGTGTGCAGACAGCCTATCACACATTATATACCCACCGAGGGATATGTGTGCAGACAGCCTATAACACTTAATATACCCACCGAGGGAAATGTGTGCAGACAGCCTATCACACCCTTATATACACACCGAGGGATATGTGTGCAGACAGCCTATCACACCCATTATATACCCACCAAGGAAGATGTGTGCAGACAGCCTATCACACACCTTATATACCCACCGAGGGATATGTGTGCAGACAGCCTATCACTCCTTATATACCCACAGAGGGATATGTGAGCCGACAGCCTATCAGACCTTATATACCCACGGAGGGATATGAGTGCATAGAGCCTATCACACCCTTATATACCCACCGAGGGATATGTGTGCAGACAGCCTATCACACCCCTTATATACCCACCGAGGGATATGTGTGCAGACAGCCTATCAGACCTTATATACCCACGGAAGGATATGTGTGCATACAGCCTATCACACCCCTATATACCCACCGAGGGATATGTGTGCAGACAGCCTATCACACCTTATATACCCACCAAAGGATATGTGTGCAGACAGCCCAGTGTGATATGCTGTCTGCACATATCCCTCAGTGGGTATAGAGGGTGTGATAGGCTGTCTGCACATATCCTCGGTGAGTATATAGGTGTGATAGGCTGTATATACACATATCCTCGGTGAGTATATAAGATGTGTGATAGGCTGTCCGCACACATATCCCTCGGTGAGTATATCAGGTGTGATAAGCTATCTGTACACATAGCCTCGTTGGGTATATAGAGTGTCTGATAGTCTGTCTGCACACATATCACTCGGTGGGTATATAGATGTGTGATAAGCTGTCTGCACTCATATCCTCGGTGGGTATATAAGTGTGATAGGCTGTCTGCACACATATCCCTTGATGGGTCTATAAGGTGTGATAGGCTGTCTGTACACATATCCTCGATGGATATAGATGTGTGATAGACTGTCTGCACACATATCCCTCGGTGGTATATAGATGTGTGATAGGCTGTCTGCACATATCCTCGGTAGTATAAGGTGTGATAGGCTGTCTGCACACATATCCCTTGATGGGTATATAAGGTGTGTGATAGGCTGTCTGCACATATACCCTCGGTGGGCATATAGATGTGTGATAGGCTGTCTGCACACATATCCCTGGTGGGTATATATGGTGTGATAGGCTGTCTGCACACATATCCTCGCTGAGTATATAAGATGTGTGATAGGCTGTCTGTACACTTATCCTCGGTGGGTATATAAGGTGTGATAGGCTGTATGCAACATATCCTCGGTGGGTATATAGGTGTGATAGGCTGTATGCACACATATCCTCGGTGGGTATATAGGTGTGATAGGCTGTCTGTACACATATCCTCGGTGGGTATATAAGATGTGATAGGCTGTCTGCACACTTATCCCCGGTGGGTATATAGATGTGATAGGCTGTCTGCACACATATCCCTCGGTGTGTATATAAGGGTGTGATAGGCTGTCTGTACACATATAACCAGGTGGGTATATAGGGATGCCAACAGCCTATCACACCTATCAGACCTTATATACCCACGGAAGGATATGTGTGCATACAGCCTATCACACCCTTATATACTCACCGAGGATATGTGTGCAGACAGCCTATCACACCTTATATACCCACCAAAGGATATGTGTGCAGACAGCCTATCACACCTTATATACCCACCGAGGAATATGTGTGCAGACAGCCTATCACACCCTATATACCCACAGAGGGATATGTGTGCAGACAGCCTATCACCTCTTATATACCCACCGAGGGATATGTGTGCAGACAGCCTATTACACTCCTTATATACCCACCGAGGATATGTGTGCAGACAGCCTATCACACCCTATATACCCACAGAGGGATATGTGTGCAGACAGCCTATCACACTCCTTATATACCCACCGAGGATATGTGTGCAGACAGCCTATCACACCCTATATACCCACAGAGGGATATGTGTGCAGACAGCCTATCACACTCCTTATATACCCACCGAGGGATATGTGTGATAACAGCCTATCACACCTTATATACCCACCGAGGGATATGTGGGCAGACAGCCTATCACACACCTTATATACCCACCGAGGGATATGTGTACAGACAGCCTATCACACCTTATATACCCACCGAGGATATGTGTGCAGATAGCCTATCACACCTTATATACCCACCGAGGGATATGTGTGCAGACAGCCTATCACAACCCTTATATACCCACCGAGGGATATGTTTGCAGACAGCCTATCACACCATATATACCCACCGAGGGATATGTGTACAGACAGCCTATCATACCTTATATACCCACCGAGGGATATGTGTGCAGACAGCCTATCACCCCTTATATACCCACTGAGTGATATGTGTGCAGACAGCCTATCACACCTTATATACCCACAGAGGGATATGTGTGCAGACAGCCTATCACACCTTATATACCCACCGAGTGATATGTGTGCAGACAGCCTATCACACCTTATATAACCACCGAGGATTTGTGTGCAGACAGCCTATCACACACCTTATATACCCGCCGAGGGATATGTGTGCAGACAGCCTATCACACCTTATATACCCACCGAGGGATATGTGTGCAGACAGCCTATCACACCTTATATACCCACCGAGGAATATGTGTGCAGACAGCCTATCACACCCTATATACCCACAGAGGGATATGTGTGCAGACAGCCTATCACACTCCTTATATACCCACCGAGGGATATGTGTGATAACAGCCTATCACACCTTATATACCCACCGAGGGATATGTGTATATACAGCCTATCACCCCTTACATACCCACCGAGGGATATGTGTGCAGACAGCCTATCACACCTTATATACCCACCGAGGGATATGTGTGCAGACAGCCTATCACACCTTATATACCCACCGAGGGATATGTGTACAGACAGCCTATCACACCTTATATACCCACCGAGGGATATGTGTGCAGATAGCCTATCACACCTTTTATACCCACCGAGGGATATGTGTGCAGACAGCCTATCACCCCCCTTATATACCCACCGAGGGATATGTTTGCAGACAGCCTATCACACCATATATACCCACCGAGGGATATGTGTACAGACAGCCTATCATACCTTATATACCCACCGAGGGATATGTGTGCAGACAGCCTATCACCCCTTATATACCCACTGAGTGATATGTGTGCAGACAGCCTATCACACCTTATATACCCACCGAGGGATATGTGTGCAGACAGCCTATCACACCTTATATACCCACCGAGGATATGTGTGCAGACAGCCTATCACACCTTATATACCCACCGAGGGATATGTGTGCAGACAGCCTATCACACCTTATATACCCACCGAGGGATATGTGTGCAGACAGCCTATCACACCTTATATACCCACCGAGGGATGTGTATATCGCACCTTGTATACACTCCTGGCCAGCTCTGTACACGTTGCTGACATTGAGAGTAGAAAGTTGTCAATATAATGGGACTCCACTTTGCAGAACATTAAATCACACCCATCATTATATGAAATCTTTACATATACACATTCAGTTACTCTTCATACATACATGCACACACATACAGATGTACACGTTGATCGGGTCTTGTTTTCCGAACAGTTCCCATGACTTTTATATAAGTGGAATTACGCGGATGATTAGACTTCCACTCACTATAAATATATATATATATATATATATATACGCACAGGGACCGGTGACCTACAAGTGCCACCTCTATACATAGACACCTGTTTCAGCATTTCCCGACCATGATGTGAGCGGTGACAGCTGCTTCCTCCCCTCCTCCACTCTGCTCAGAGAATAGTAACCCAACTCCTGCAGAGCTTCTCCGAGGATTAATGAGTGCAGTGTGCGGAGACACAAGAAAGGCAACTGCTGACCCCCGGAGACAGGGGAAGACATATATATATACTACAACTCCCAATATATCATAAATATACTGTACAATAATAAAGGCACCACTAATACAACTCCCAATATATCCCCTATATATACTGTACAATAATATAGTCACCACTACTACAACTCCCAATATATCCCCTATATATACTGTACAATAATATAGGCACCACTACCACAACTCCCAATATATCCCCTATATATACTGTACAATAATATAGTCACCACTACTACAACTCCCAATATATCCCCTATATATACTGTACAATAATATAGGCACCACTACCACAACTCCCAATATATCCCCTATATATACTGTACAATATTAAAAGTGTTGATGAGCGAATCGACTTCGGATAAAACATCCGAAGTTGATTCGCATAAAACTTTGTTTCAATACTGTACTGAGTGAGCGCTCCGTACAGTATTAGAATGTATTGGCTCTGATGGGTGGTACCTTGGAACCGAACCTGAGTTCAGGAAATGTTTTTTACAGTATAAGGGCTCATTCAGACGGCCGTATGATTTTTTGCAGATCCGTTTTTTGCGGATCCATAGACTTGAATGGGGCCCCGGAGCCGAGTTTTACTAACAAATATAGGACACTCTCTATCTTTTTTTGTGGTGCTGCAGAAAGGAACAATGGATGCGGACAGAACAAGATGTGCTGTCCGCTTCGTTTGTGGTCCCATTGAAATGAATGGGTCCGCACCCGTTCCGCAAAAACGAGGAACAGGTGTGGAACAGAACATACGGCCGTCTGAATGAGCCCTAAATCAATTTCTGAAGTTATTATGCGAAGTCTCGAAAGACTTCGCAAAGCAATAACTTTGTCTCATCTGAGCCAATACATTCTAATACTGTACGGAGCTCCTGCTCTGTATGGTATTGAAGCGAAGTTTTATGCAATCGACTTCGGATGTTTCATCCGAAGTCAATTCGCTCATCCATAATTACAAGCACTGCAACTACAACTCCTAACATATCCCCTAAATTTACTGTACAATAATACAAGTACGGCTACTACAACTCCCAATATATTCCCAATATATACTGTACACTATTACAAGTACCAGTACTACAACTCCTAATATATCCCCTAAATACACTGTACAATAAAACAGGTACCGCTACTACAACTCCTAATTAGTGTTGAGTGAACAGTTCGAGAATAGTTCGGGTTCGTACCGAATTTTGGGGTGTCCGGGACACGAACCCGAACCCGAACATTTTCAAAAAAGTTCAGGTTCTGGTTCATTGTTCGGCGATTTCTTGCACGGCAGCCAATCAGCTAGCGTTTACTTCTTGCCCTAAGAGCCCATCACAGCCATGCCTACTAATGCCTCTATTTAAGCTGGAGTCACGTAGCGCCGCACGTCACACTGCTCTGATTAGTGTAGGGAAAGGACGCAGCTTCTGTGAGGGCGAGATTAGGCAGGGAAAAGTCAGCAACAGCACCTAATGAACGGATCGATCTACAGCTGTGAATGATTCAACTTCTGCTTCTGTCACTTATTTTCTGGGTTGATCGGCGGCCATTTTGTGACTTGTGGTGCACCAGAAGAAGCTGCCACCAAGTCCATCAATCCATCAATACTAGTTTTTTTGCTATATCCTACATCAGGGGCTTGGCTGTGCTAATTGTCACCCCTAGAAACTCAGGACAGCAATTTCTATATTTTATTAAGGGGTTAAATTCAATTGCCAAAATAGCAATACCATCAATCTGGTGTTCCAGCTTTGGCTAGCCAAGTGTAATACTGTCTGCTGTCTGGCAAAGGATAGATTATTTTCTGTGGTGAAATTCAATTGCCAAAATAGCAATACCCTGAATCTGGTGTCCCAGCAGTGGCAGGCCAAGTGTTAATCTGTCCGTAAAAGGGTATATTACACTCAAGGTGTATATACAAGTGCTGAGAGGGTCATCCTCAATAACTTCACACGCTACCGTGCATCTCCCATTGGATTTCTGTCTGTTAAAGGGTATATTACACAAAGTGTTAAAATACAATTGCTGAAGGCATAATCCTACATATTTTTTCTCACGCTACTGTGCATCTCCAAGTGTAAATCTGTCCACAAAAGGATACCTTTCATCCAGGGCCTAAATACTAGCCCTAAAAGAGATATTCCCCTAAATCAGTGGTTACTGCTGTGCCCGGATTAGTGTAATACGCTACATAAATAAATAGGCAGATAGTGTTAGGTGCCTGTAAAAAAAGGCCTGGATTTGAAATCAATACATTGGGCCAAATATTTTTTTCCTTATTGTGGTGCTTGGTGAACGGTAACAATGAGGAAAACATCTAGTAAGGGACGCGGACGCGGTCGTGGTGGTGTTAGTGGACCCTCTGGTGCTGGGAGAGGACGTGGCCATTCTGCCACAGCCACACGTCCTAGTGAACCAACTACCTCAGGTTCCAGTACCCGCCAGAATTTACAGCGATATTTGGTGGGGCCCAATGCCATTCTAAGGATGGTAAGGCCTGAGCAGGTACAGGCGCTAGTCAATTGGGTGGCCGACAGTGGATCCAGCACGTTCACAACATTATCTCCCACCCAGTCTTCTACAGAAAGCGCATAGGTGGCACCTGAAAACCAAGCCCATCAGTCTGTCACATCACCCCCATGCATATCAGGGAAACTGTCTGAGCCTCAAGTTATGCAGCAGTCTCTTATGCTGTTTGAAGACTCTGCTGGCAGGGTTTCCCAAGGGAATCCACCTAGCCCTTCCCCAGTGGTGGAAGACATAGAATGCACTGATGTTTCCTGATGATGAGGACATGGGAATACCACCTCATCGGAGTCCGCACGTCTCTGATGATGACGAAACACAGGTGCCAACTGCTGCGTCTTTCTGCAGTGTGCAGACCGAACAGGAGGTCAGGGAGGAAGACTGTGTGGAAGACGATGCAGAGGGACGATGAGGTCCCAGACCCCACATGGAATGAAGGTCGTGCCACTAGACTTTCATAGTTCAGAGGAAGAGGCAGTGGTGAGACCGAGCCAACAGCGTAGCAAAAGAGGGAGCAGGGGGCAAAAGCAGAACAGCTGCCACCAAGAGAGTTCGCCTGATACTGGCCACCGCCACCAGGGACCGAGCACCCCAAAGGCAGCTTCAAGGAGTTCCCTGGCATGGCACTTCTTTAAACAATGTGCTGACGACAAGACCCGAGTGGTTTGCACGCTGTGCCATCAGATCCTGAAGCGAGGCATTAACGTTCTGAACCTTAGCACAACCTGCATGACCAGGCATCTACATGCAAAGCATGAACTGCAGTGGAGGAAACACCTTAAAAGCAAGGAACTCACTCAGGCTCCCCCTGCTTCCTCTTCTGCTGCTGCCTCGGCCTCTTCCTCCGCCTCGGGAGGAATGTTGGCACCTGCCGCCCACCAAACAGAGGATGTGCCACCGACACCACCACCTGCGTCACCAAGCATCTCCACCATGTCACACGGCAGCGTTCAGCTCTCCATCTCACAAACCTTGGAGAGAAAGCGTAAATTCCCACCTAGCCACCCTCGAGCCCCGGGCCTGAATGCCAGCATTTCTAAACTCCTGGCCTTTGAAATGCTGTCATTCCGGCTGGTGGACACAGACAGCTTCAAACAGCTGATGTCCATGGCTGTCCCCCAGTATGTGGTTCCCAGCCGCCACTACTTCTCCAAGACAGCCGTGCCTTCCTGCACAACCAAGTATCCGATAAAATCAAGTGTGCACTGCGCAACGCCATCTGCGGCAAGGTCAACCTAACCACAGATATGTGGACCAGTAAGCACGGCCAGGGACGCTATATCTCCCTAACTGCACACTGGGTAAATGTAGTGGCGGCTGGGCCCCAGGCGGACAGTTCCTTGGCGCACATCATTCCACCGCCAAGGATCACAGGGCATCATTCTTTTCCTCCTGTAGCCTCCTCCTCCTACTCGGCTTCCTCCTCCTCCTACTCGGCTTCCTCCTCCTCTGCTTCCACCAGCTCCTCCAGTCAGCCACACACCTTCACCACCAACTTCAGCACAGCCCGGGGTAAACGTCAGCAGGCCATTCTGAAACTCATATGTTTGGGGGACAGGCCCCACACCGCGCAGGAGTTGTGGCGGGGTATTGAACATCAGACCGACGAGTGGTTTCTGCCGGTGGGCCTCAAGCCCGGCCTGGTGGTGTGCGATAATGGGCGAAATCTCGTGGCAGCTCTGGGACTAGCCGGTTTGACGCACATCCCTTGCCTGGCGCATGTGCTGAATTTGGTGGTGCAGAAGTTCATTCACAACGACCCGACATGTCAGAGCTGCTGCATAAAGTGCGGGCCGTCTGTGCGCGCTTCCGGCGTTCACATCCCGCCGCTGCTCGCCTGTCTGCGCTACAGCGGAACTTCGGCCTTCCCGCTCACCGCCTCATATGCGACGTGCCCACCCGGTGGAACTCCACCTTGCACATGCTGGAGAGACTGTGCGAGCAGCAGCAGGCCATAGTGGAGTTTCAGCTGCAGCACGCACGCGTCAGTCGCACTGCGGAACAGCACCACTTCACCACCAATGACTGGGCCTCCATGCGAGACCTGTGTGCCCTGTTGCGCTGTTTCGAGTACTCCACCAACATGGCCAGTGGCGATGACGTCGTTATCAGCGTTACAATACCACTTCTATGTCTCCTTGAGAAAACGCTTAGGGCGATGATGGAAGAGGAGGTGGCCCAGGAGGAGGAGGAGGGGTCATTTTTAGCACTTTCAATCCAGTCTGTTAGAAGTGGCTCAGAGGGAGGTTTTTTGCAACAGCAGAGGCCAGGTACAAATGTGGCCAGCCAGGGCCCACTACTGGAGGAGGTGGAGGAGGATGAGGATGAAGCAGGTTCACAGCGGGGTGGCACCCGACACAGCTCAGGCCCATCACTGGTGCGTGGCTGGGGGGATACGGAGGACGATGACGATACGCCTCCCACAGAGGACAGCTTGTCCTTACCTCTGGGGAGCCTGGCACACATGAGCGATTACATGCTGCTGTGCCTGCGCAACGACAGCAGAGTTGCCCACATTTTAACGTGTGCGGACTACTGGGTTGCCACCCTGCTGGATCCCCGGTACAAAGACAATGTGCCCACCTTACTTCCTGCACTGGAGTGTGATAGGAAGATGCGCGAGTACAAGCGCACGCTGGTAGAGGCGCTCCAGAGGGCATTACCAAATGTCACAGGGGAACAGGTGGAAGCCCAAGGCGAAGGCAGAGGAGGAGCAAGAGGTCGCCAACGCAGCTGTGTCACGGCCAGCTCCTCTGAGGGCAGGATTAGCATGGCAGAAATGTGGAAAAGTTTTGTCTCCACGCCACAGCTAACTGCACCACCACCTGATACGGAACGTGTTAGCAGGAGGCAGCATTTCACTAACATGGTTGAACAGTACGCCTGCACACCCCTCCACCTACTGACTGATGGTTCGGCCCCATTCAACTTCTGGGTCTCCAAATTGTCCACGTGGCCAGAGTTAGCATTTTATGCCTTGGAGGTGCTGGCCTGCCCGGCGGCCAGCGTTTATCTGAACGTGTATTCAGCACGGCGGGGGCGTCATTACTGACAAACGCAGCCGCC
This sequence comes from Bufotes viridis, assembly GCA_033119425.1. NCBI lineage: Eukaryota > Metazoa > Chordata > Amphibia > Anura > Bufonidae > Bufotes > Bufotes viridis. The sequence continues at coordinate 3,530,387 of CM065591.1, read as the reverse complement.
TGTCCACAGCCAACGTGGACAAGCTGACGTTCATAAAAATGAACCAGGCATGGATCCCACAGGACCTGACCCTCCCTTGTGCAGAATAGACATTTATAACTGCCTCCCCTCAACCATGTATTCTTGTACTCCGGGGCACTTCTTTATTGAATCCTCATTTTTTTAACTTTACCATGATCTTGCGGTCCAACCCAAAGTTGAATGAACCTCTCCTCTGTCTGGGTGGTGGGGCCGAAATAACTGAAAGTGGCCTTCTCCAGTGGTGGTTGATATGACGCATGATTCCTTGCTGTGGGACCTCTCTCCTCTGACTGGGTGCTGGTCCGAAATAACTGAAAATGGCCTTCTCCGGTGGTGGGTGATATGACGCATGATTCCTTGCTGTGGGACCTCTCTCCTCTGACTGGGTGCTGGGCTGAAATAACTGAAAGTGGCCTTCTCCGGTGGTGGGTGATATGACGCATGATTCCTTGCCGTGGGACCTCTCTCCTCTGACTGGGTGCTGGGCCGAAATAACTGAGAGTGGCCTTCTCCGGTGGTGGGTGATATGACGCATGATTCCTTGCCGTGGGACCTCTCTCTCTGACTGGGTGCTGGGCCGAAATAACTGAGAGTGGCCTTCTCCGGTGGTGGGTGATATGACGCATGATTCTCTGCAGTGGGACCTCTCTCCAATCGATATTGGTTACTTTTTATTTATTTTATTTTATTTTAATTCATTTCCCTATCCGCATTTGTTTGCAGGGGATTTACCTACATTTTGCTGCCTTTTGCAGCCCTCTAGCCCTTTCCTGGACTATTTTACAGGCTTTTAGTGCCCAAAGTTCGGGTCCCCATTGACTTCAATGGGGTTCGGTTTCGGGATAAAGTTCGGGTCGAGTTCGGATCCCGAACCCGAACATTTTTGGGAAGTTCGGCTGAACTTCCCGAACCCGAACTTCCAGGTGTTCGCTCATCTCTGCTCCTAATATATCTCAAATATACAGATGTAAAGTGCTGCGGAACAGATTGGCACTGTTTGAAGACTACTATTACACACAGCACTACTACCCCCAGCAGTCCAGATTATTGGCTGATTAACCATGGAGTCAGGTATCAGACCCTAAATCTCTACAGATCCAGTGAAATAGCGGCGGTGCCTTGGAGGACCACGTGTGTCGTGGGCGATTCCTCCTCAGGATAGGAGGCTTATGGATGTCACTTCTCTTACAGTTGTCAGCACAGGTTCTGGAGAAGAAAGGTGTCGGCTTCGGGCTTCTAGATTCAAAGAGAAATGCAAAAGTGGCTAAGAAACTCGGTAAATTGTGAAGCGAAAGATTCTTTACTAAAACCTACAACTCCCATAATTTTTCTGTGCATTATCCAATGTGTTGGTCAATCTGTATCCTCACGTTGTATCCTCAGTGTGATGGTGGTTGTGTATCCTCACGTTGTATCCTCAGTGTGATGATGATTGTGTATCCTCATGTTGTATCCTCAATACGATGGTGGTTGTGTATCCTCATGTTGTATCCTCAGTACGATGGTGGTTGTGTATCCTCACGTTGTATCCTCAGTGTAATGGTGATTGTGTATCCTCACATTGTATCCTCAGTGTGATGGTGGTTGTGTATCCTCACGTTGTATCCTCAGTGTGATGGTGATTGTGTATCCTCACGTTGTATCCTCAGTGTGATGGTGATTGTGTATCCTCATGTATCCTCAGTGTGATGGTGATTGTGTATCCTCACATTGTATCCTCAGTGTGATGGTGATTGTGTATCCTCATGTATCCTCAGTGTGATGGTGGTTGTGTATCCTCACGTTATATCCTCAATGTGATGGTGGTTATGTATCCTCACGTTGTATCCTCAGTGTGATGGTGATTGTGTATCCTCATGTATCCTCAGTGTGATGGTGATTGTGTATCCTCATGTATCCTCAGTGTGATGGTGATTGTGTATCCTCACATTGTATCCTCAGTGTGATGGTGATTGTGTATCCTCATGTATCCTCAGTGTGATGGTGATTGTGTATCCTCATGTATCCTCAGTGTGATGGTGGTTATGTATCCTCACGTTGTATCCTCAGTGTGATGGTGATTGTGTATCCTCACGTTATATCCTCAGTGTGATAGTGGTTATGTATCCTCACGTTGTATCCTCAGTGTGATGGTGATTGTGTATCCTCACGTTGTATCCTCAGTGTGATGGTGGTTGTGTATCCTCACATTGTATCCCTAGTGTGATGGTGATTGTGTATCCTCACGTTGTATACTCAGTGTGATGGTGATTGTGTATCCTCATGTATCCTCAGTGTGATGGTGATTGTGTATCCTCACATTGTATCCTCAGAGTGATGGTGGTTATGTATCCTCATGTTGTATCCTCAGTGTGATGGTGGTTGTGTATCCTCACGTTGTATCCTCAGTGTGATGGTGATTGTGTATCTTCATGTTGTATCCTCAGTACGATGGTGGTTGTGTATCCTCATGCTGTATGCTCAGTGTGATGGTGATTGTGTATCCTCATATATCCTCAGTGTAATGGTGATTGTGTATCCTCACGTTGTATCCTCAGTGTGATGGTGATTATGTATCCTCACGTTGTATCCTCAGTGTGATGGTGATTGTGTATCCTCATGTTGTATCCTCAGTGCGATGGTGATTGTGTATCCTCATGTTGTATCCTCAGTGCGATGGTGATCGTGTATCCTCACGTTGTATCCTCAGTGTGATGGTGATTGTGTATCCTCACGTTGTATCCTCAGTGCGATGGTGATTGTGTATCCTCATGTTGTATCCTCAGTGCGATGGTGATTGTGTATCCTCACGTTGTATCCTCAGTGCGATGGTGATTGTGTATCCTCATGTTGTATCCTCAGTGCGATGGTGATTGTGTATCCTCACGTTGTATCCTCAGTGTGATGGTGATTATGTATCCTCACGTTGTATCCTCAGTGCGATGGTGATTGTGTATACTCACGTTGTATCCTCAGTGTGATGGTGATTGTGTATCCTCATGTTGTATCCTCAGTGCGATGGTGGTTGTGTATCCTCTAGTTGTATTCTCAGTGTAATGCTGATTGTATAACCCCATGTTGTCTATGTGTTTCTTTCTTATTCTTAGGGTGCACAGAGGAAGAAAGCCTGTATGTCTTCAAAGAGGACAATGTCATAGAGTTTGATGGAGAGCTGGCGGCTGATGTGCTTGTGGATTTTCTCTTGGATGTAAGTACATAGATGGAGCTTGTGACAGACCGCCTGCCACCCCGACCGGGTACCTCCGCCAATCGATACTTCCTAGTGCTCGCGAGTACTTCCAAGCACTCCATCAGACAACATCAGCACTGCAGTCCCCACTTCCAGCGTTACAGCTTGACTGGAGTCTCGCTGTCCTCCACCCACCCTGGTCCCAAGACCAGGATCCAACCTCCAGTGGGTAGAACCGTATTGTAATCCAAGGGAGTATAATACAAATAGCAATCCCCAGAGTGAATATAGCTGTTCCCCACACACATGAGATGAGACTCTTTGTTGAGGGTGAAACAAATCTGACTCTTTAATGAAGACCAACTCAGTATACATACAGTTCAAAAAGTCTAACAACATAACGCAATCAAACATGAACAGTATGCAAACAGACATCCCCTCCCCACCGTCTTAATGAAAGAATAGGGAGAGAGGAGACACATGTGATGGAATTATCTCCTGAGTCTATCATGGGGTGATCTACTCCTCTACCCCGGAGTCGGCTACTTCTAGAGTCAGCTATCTGAATCCCATCACCAACACAATAGAACAAAGGGACAAATAAACTAACACATTCATTGGGAGTCTCAGTGCAGAGTTAACCATTTTTGTGTTGCGGGATTCACACCCTGCACCTTTAATGGGCAATAGGAAACATGTGACCTATAACTCTGCACATAAATCAGGGTTAATAGTTCCTTGTAACCCCAAGAGGTCTGCGGGTGTCTCCATAGTTCTGGGTCCATAGTCCGTAGGAAGGAGGCTAGTCCTCAGTCTGTTCCCGCAGCCCCAGTGACGGTTCAGTCCGTCACAGAGCTATCTCTACCCTCCCTGTGTATGAGGAGATGTACGGTATGAGCAGTCTGACACTTTCTACACCTCCTAGCTGATCGAAGACCCTGTGGAGATCATCAATGATAAAGCAGAGCTGAAGGCACTCGATAGATTGGAGGAAGAAACTAGAGTCATTGGATTTTTCAAGGATGAAACTTCAGAATGTGAGTATGAGAGGGTAGTCCGATGCATGAGATGGGGAAGCATATAGGTGGGATTCTGTAATAAGGAAGAGGAGTATATATGTAGAATGATAGGTCTTTGTGTGATGGAGGGCCAGTCTATGTGAGACCTGAACATGAGGGAGACTCAGTCTATGTGGGACCTGAACAAGGAAGAGACACAGTTCATGTTGGATCTGAATGTGAGGGAGACTCAGTCCATGTGAGACCTGAATGTGAGGAAGACACAGTCCAAGTGAGACCTGAATCTGAAGGAGAGGTAGTCCAAGTGAGACCTGAATATGAGGGAGACGTAGTCTATGTGAGACCTGAATGTGAGGGAGACGTAGTCCAAGTGAGACCTGAATGTGAGGGAGACACAGTCCATGTGAGACCTGAATGTGAGGGAGACACAGTCCAAGTGAGACCTGAATGTGAGGGATCCACACTCCAAGTGAGCCCTGAATGTGAGGGAGACTCAGTCCATGTGATACCTGAATGTGAGGGAGACTCAGTCCATGTGAGAACTGAATGTGAGGGAGATGCAGTCCTTGTGAGACCTGAATGTGAGGAGACACAGTCTAAGTGAGACCTGAATATGAGGGAGACTCAGTCCATGTGAGACCTGAATGTGAGGGAGACTCAGTCCATGTGTCACCTGAATGTGAGGGAGACTCAGTCAAAGTGAGACCTGAATGTGAGGGAGACTCAGTCCATGTGAGACCTGAATGTGAGGGAGACTCAGTCCATGTGAGACCTGAATGTGAGGGAGATGCAGTCCTTGTGAGACCTGAATGTGAGGGAGACTCAGTCCATGTGACACCTGAATGTGAGAGAGATGTAGTCCATGTGAGACCTGAATGTGAGGGAGACGTAGTCCAAGTGAGACCTGAATGTGAGGGATCCACACTCCAAGTGAGCCCTGAATGTGAGGAAGCCACAGTCTTAGTGAACCCTAAATGTGAAGGAGTCACAGACCAAGTGAGCCCTGAATGTGAGGGAGCCACAGTCCAAGTGAGCCCTGAAAGTGAGGTAACAACTCTCCGGTAAGACTTTAATGGATAACCAACAGTAAGCAGCATAAAGTACAGTCCTAGCAAGGACACAGGATGGCACAGGTGACAGCGATTCACCATTCCACTGACTCGCCAGGGATTAAACCTCCACGACTTTGGGGGCACCCAGGACCCAATACCCCAGCCAGTAGCACCGTGCTTTGGGTGGACATCCAGCAAGAGGAGGTAGTGGCAATATTAGGGAGTTGGCCTTGCACAGCGACGGATGTGGCCAGATGACCTGATCGTCCCAACCTGGACTTTCCAACCAAACCCGTAGGCTTGATGATGGGGGCAGCCGCTGATGATGGGGGGTGGCAGCCACTGATGATGGGGGGGGGGCAGCCGCTGATGACAGGGGCAGCTGCCCTTTCATTTCCCTCTGCCGCCATTTCAGTGCATTGGCCCGATAGGGTTGGTGGGAGATAATCGTGGCCGTCCCATCACTGGTTGTCAGTTCAATCCGACTGCATAATGTCATTCTGATGACACAGCTTTTTCACTTTAGCCAACAGGTTGAACTGTTCCTAATACAGAGCAGGGGGAGGGGCTAGTGCAAACCACAGATGATGTCATCAGGACGTCCTTTCCAATACATCTGCTGGCTTGTTAGTCAGACCAAAAGGCACCGCATAGTTGATTCAAGTTGCTGGCAAAGACAGGCAGCTCCAGGAAAGACACATGAAACCATAGCTCATGTCCATCACTACCTCACCAAAATGATGGACAAAGAAACCGGACACCTGGTGAAAATTTAAAACAATCCACCCCACAAGAGGCCAGGTGTTATACTCAGTGAGCATGATGTCATCACAATGCAGTCCAAGTGAGACCTAAATGTGAGGGAGACACAGTCCAAGTGAGACCTAAATGTGAGGGAGACACAGTCCAAGTGAGACCTGAATGTGAGGGAGACTCAGTCCATGTGAGACCTGAATGTGAGGGAGACACAGTCCATGTGACACCTGAATGTGAAGGAGACTCAGTCCATGTGATACCTGAATGTGAGGGAGACTCAGTCCAAGTGACTCCTGAATGTGAGGGAGACACAGTCCATGTGAGACCTGAATGTGAGGGAGACTCAGTCCATGTGATACCTAAATGTGAGGGAGACATAGTCCAAGTGAGACCTAAATGTGAGGGAGACACAGTCCATGTGAGACCTGAATGTGAGGGAGACTCAGTCAATGTGAGACCTGAATGTGAGGGAGACACAGTCCATGTGAGACCTGAATGTGAGGGAGACTCAGTCCATGTGAGACCTGAATGTGAGGGAGACTCAGTCCAAGTGACTCCTGAATGTGAGGGAGACACAGTCCATGTGAGACCTGAATGTGAGGGAGACTCAGTCCATGTGAGACCTGAATGTGAGGGAGACTCAGTCCTTGTGAGACCTGAATGTGAGGGAGACTCAGTCCATGTGAGACCTGAATGTGAGGGAAACACAGTCTAAGTGAGACCTGAATGTGAGGGAGACTCAGTCCTTGTGAGACCTGAATGTGAGGGAGACACAGTCCAAGTGAGACCTAAATGTGAGGGAGCCACAGTCCATGTGAGACCTGACTGTGAGGGAGACTCAGTCCATGTGATACCTGAATGTGAGGGAGACTCAGTCCTTGGGAGAACTGAATGTGAGGGAGATGCAGTCCTTGTGAGACCTGAATGTGAGGGAGACACAGTCTAAGTGAGACCTGAATGTGAGGGAGACGTCATCCAAGTGACACCTGAATGTGAGGGAGACACAGTCCATGTGAGACCTGAATGTGAGGGAGACTCAGTCCAAGTGACTCCTGAATGTGAGGGAGACACAGCCCAAGTGAGACCTGAATGTGAGAGAGACTCAGTCCAAGTAAGACCTGAATGTGAGAGAGACTCAGTCCAGGTGAGACCTGAATGTGAGGGAGCCGCAGTCCATGTGAGACCTGAATGTGAGGGAGACGTCATCCAAGTGACACCTGAATGTGAGGGAGACACAGTCCATGTGAGACCTGACTGTGAGGGAGCCGCAGACCATGTGACACCTGAATGTGAGGGAGACACAGTCCATGTGAGACCTGATTGTGAGGGAGAGTCAGTCCATGTGAGAACTAATTGTGAGGGAGATGCAGTCCTTGTGAGACCTCAATGTGAGGGAGACTCAGTCCTTGTGAGACCTGAATGTGAGGGAGACACAGTCCAAGTGAGACCTAAATGTGACCGAGCCACAGTCCATGTGAGACCTGACTGTGAGGGAGACTCAGTCCATGTGATACCTGAATGTGAGGGAGACTCAGTCCTTGTGAGAACTGAATGTGAGGGAGATGTAGTCCTTGTGAGACCTGAATGTGAGGGAGACACAGTCTAAGTGAGACCTAAATGTGAGGGAGACTCAGTCCATGTGAGACCTGAATGTGAGGGAGACTCAGTCCATGTGAGACCTGAATGTGAGGGAGCTGCAGTCAATGTGACACCTGAATGTGAGGGAGACACAGTCCATGTGTCACCTGAATGTGAGGGAGACTCAGTCAAAGTGAGACCTGAATGTGAGGGAGACTCAGTCCATGTGAGACCTGAATGTGAGGGAGATGCAGTTCTTGTAAGACGTGAATGTGAGGGAGACTCAGTCCAAGTGACTCCTGAATGTGAGGAAGAAACAGCCCAAGTGACTCCTGAATGTGAGGGAGACAATGCCCAAGTGAGACCTGAATGTGAGAGAGACTCAGTCCAAGTAAGACCTGAATGTGAGGGAGACATAGTCCAAGTGAAAACTGAATGTGAGGGAGACGTAGTCCAAGTGAGACCTGAATGTGAGGGAGACACAGTCTGAGTGACACCTGTATGTGAGGGAGCCCCAGTCCATGTGACACCTGAATGTGAGGGAGCTGCAGTCCATGTGACACCTGAATGTGAGGGAGACACAGTCCATGTGAGACCTGAATGTGAGGGAGACTCAGTCCAAGTGACTCCTGAATGTGAGGGAGACACAGTCCATGTGAGACCTGAATGTGAGGGAGACTCAGTCCATGTGAGACCTGAATGTGAGGGAGATGCAGTCCTTGTGAGACCTGAATGTGAGGGAGACACAGTCTAAGTGAGACCTGAATGTGAGGGAGACTCAGTCCATGTGAGACCTTAATGTGAGGCAGACACAGCCCACGTGAGACCTGAATGTGAGGGAGATGCAGTCCTTGTGAGACCTGAATGTGAGGGAGACACAGTCTAAGTGAGACCTGAATGTGAGGGAGACTCAGTCCATGTGAGACCTGAATGTGAGGGAGACTCAGTCCATGTGAGACCTGAATGTGAGGGAGCTGCCGTCCATGTGACACCTGAATGTGAGGGAGACACAGTCCATGTGTCACCTGAATGTGAGGGAGACTCAGTCAAAGTGAGACCGGAATGTGAGGGAGACTCAGTCCATGTGAGACCTGAATGTGAGGGAGATGCAGTCCTTGTAAGACCTGAATGTGAGGGAGACTCAGTCCAAGTGACTCCTGAATGTGAGGAAGAAACAGCCCAAGTGACTCCTGAATGTGAGGGAGACTCAGTCCAAGTAAGACCTGAATGTGAGGGAGACTCAGTCCAAGTTAGACCTAAATGTGAGGGAGACACAGTCCATGTGAGACCTGAATGTGAGGGAGACTCAGTCAATGTGAGACCTGAATGTGAGGGAGACACAGTCCATGTGAGACCTGAATGTGAGGGAGACTCAGTCCATGTGATACCTGAATGTGAGGGAGACTCAGTCCAAGTGACACCTGAATGTGAGGGAGACACAGTCCATGTGAGACCTGAATGTGAGGGAGACTCAGTCCATGTGAGACCTGAATGTGAGGGAGACTCAGTCCTTGTGAGACCTGAATGTGAGGGAGACTCAGTCCATGTGAGACCTGAATGTGAGGGAGACACAGTCTAAGTGAGACCTGAATGTGAGGGAGACTCAGTCCTTGTGAGACCTGAATGTGAGGGAGACACAGTCCAAGTGAGACCTAAATGTGAGGGAGCCACAGTCCATGTGAGACCTGACTGTGAGGTAGACTCAGTCCATGTGATACCTGAATGTGAGGGAGACTGAGTCCTTGTGAGAGCTGAATGTGAGGGAGATGCAGTCCATGTGAGACCTGAATGTGAGGGAGCTGCCGTCCATGTGACACCTGAATGTGAGGGAGACACAGTCCATGTGTCACCTGAATGTGAGGGAGACTCAGTCCATGTGAGACCTGAATGTGAGGGAGATGCAGTCCTTGTAAGTCCTGAATGTGAGGGAGACTCAGTCCAAGTGACTCCTGAATGTGAGGAAGAAACAGCCCAAGTGACTCCTGAATGTGAGGGAGACTCAGTCCAAGTAAGACCTGAATGTGAGGGAGACTCAGTCCAAGTAAGACCTGAATGTGAGGGAGACTCAGTCCAAGTAAGACCTGAATGTGAGGGAGACTCAGTCCAAGTGAGACCTGAATGTGAGAGAGACTCAGTCCAAGTAAGACCTGAATGTGAGGGAGACGTAGTCCAAGTGAGACCTGAATGTGAGGGAGACACAGTCTGAGTGACACCTGTATGTGAGGGAGACTCAGTCCATGTGAGACCTGAATGTGAGGGAGACTCAGTCCAAGTAAGACCTGAATGTGAGGGAGACGTAGTCCAAGTGAGACCTGAATGTGAGGGAGACACAGTCTGAGTGACACCTGTATGTGAGGGAGACTCAGTCCATGTGAGACCTGAATGTGAGGGAGACTCAGTCCATGTGACACCTGAATGTGAGGGAGACTCAGTCCATGTGAGACCTGAATGTGAGGGAGACTCAGTCCATGTGAGACCTGAATGTGAGGGAGATGCAGTCCTTGTGAGACCTGAATGTGAGGGATTACTTTAAACTTTTCTTTTTGCACCTACTCTTGGCTATAGGACTAACTAGACTCAACTATAAATAAAACTTAACTTTTATTCTATCATTGCCTATGGTTAAAACCTTCTCCCTATTTCCTTTGATAATCCTATATGTGATCGGATTAGTATCTCATGACAGGGGATAGTGCGCACTTCTCCCCACTTTCTGTCTATAAGGTATAATATTCACTGATGCGGCAAATAGGGTTACTCGTTAAAATCAATGACCGCTACCCCCGACATGTTTCGCCGTGAGGCGTCTTCAGGGGTTGCGGGTAGCGTCTGAGTTTGCAACGAGGTCGCTGAAGCTTTTTAAAGACTCTGATCCCCTCCTCTTTGAGACGTCACTCCAAATTATCCTATCAACACCTCTCTAACACGGCAGTTTATATGTTCTTAGTAATGACTGGAGGATAGTTAAAAGTAGACTCCAAGACATGCTAAATGTCATAATGGAATCTTTAAAAATACAAATATAACAAATAGCCTAAAGAATAACGAGGTATACATACACAAGGAAAATTGGAAGTGAAGCCATAACCAAAGTATCCCCCACCATAATTGATATCCAAAAAGCAGGACTATATCCTGACACAATGTGAATCAGGATGAAAACCACAGGAAACCATACTAGAAATAAAGTCATATCTCAATAATAATAATAATACAAATAAAATGTTATGAAAATGACAACCATTGGGAAAACTGATTGAAGATAAAAAAATATCCCTGGTACTTCCTGAGCGAATATGTAATTTTGGAATCATAGTCCACAAACAATCCTGATATAATACATCCAGATACAATATACCCTCTACATATAGTGCAAAAATGAGTGAAAAATAAACTAAGTGTTAGAGCATGCGCAGACAAACCCCAAGATGCGATGTAAACTTCAAGTATTGAAACCTGCGCAGAAACACTAGAGTAGTAACGCGAGTCAAAGTCAAAGTCAGTAAACATGCGCAATAGCGCCAGAACATAAATCACGAAATAATCTAAGACTATTGACCTGCGCGAACACGTCACTGCAACGTCATTCGTGGGGGAGTGACAACTATCCTCCAGTCATTACTAAGAACATATAAACTGCCGTGTTAGAGAGGTGTTGATAGGATAATTTGGAGTGACGTCTCAAAGAGGAGGGGATCAGAGTCTTTAAAAGCTTCAGCGACCTCGTTGCAAACTCAGACGCTACCCGCAACCCCTGAAGACGCCTCACGGCGAAACATGTCGGGGGTAGCGGTCATTGATTTTAACGAGTAACCCTATTTGCCGCATCAGTGAATATTATACCTTATAGACAGAAAGTGGGGAGAAGTGCGCACTATCCCCTGTCATGAGATACTAATCCGATCACATATAGGATTATCAAAGGAAATAGGGAGAAGGTTTTAACCATAGGCAATGATAGAATAAAAGTTAAGTTTTATTTATAGTTGAGTCTAGTTAGTCCTATAGCCAAGAGTAGGTGCAAAAAGAAAAGTTTAAAGTAATATATTATCACCTCTGCTATTAGGAGGGTTTCCCCCCAAGTAACTGAATGTGAGGGAGACTCAGTCCATGTGACACCTGAATGTGAGGGAGACTCAGTCCAAGTGACTCCTGAATGTGAGGGAGACACAGCCCAAGTGAGACCTGAATGTGAGAGAGACTCAGTCCAAGTAAGACCTGAATGTGAGAGAGACTCAGTCCAAGTAAGACCTGAATGTGAGGGAGACGTCATCCAAGTTACACCTGAATGTGAGGGAGACACAGTCCATGTGAGACCTGACTGTGAGGGAGAGTCAGTCCATGTGAGAACTAATTGTGAGGGAGATGCAGTCCTTGTGAGACCTCAATGTGAGGGAGACTCAGTCCTTGTGAGACCTGAATGTGAGGGAGACTCAGTCCATGTGAGACCTGAATGTGAGGGAGACACAGTCCAAGTGAGACCTAAATGTGAGCGAGCCACAGTCCATGTGAGACCTGACTGTGAGGGAGACTCAGTCCATGTGATACCTGAATGTGAGGGAGACTCAGTCCTTGTGAGAACTGAATGTGAGGGAGATGCAGTCCTTGTGAGACCTGAATGTGAGGGAGACACAGTCTAAGTGAGACCTAAATGTGAGGGAGACTCAGACCATGTGAGACCTGAATGTGAGGGAGACTCAGTCCATGTGAGACCTGAATGTGAGGGAGCTGCAGTCAATGTGACACCTGAATGTGAGGGAGACACAGTCCATGTGTCACCGGAATGTGAGGGAGACTCAGTCTATGTGAGACCTGAATGTGAGGGAGACTCAGTCCATGTGAGACCTGAATGTGAGGGAGATGCAGTTCTTGTAAGACGTGAATGTGAGGGAGACTCAGTCCAAGTGACTCCTGAATGTGAGGAAGAAACAGCCCAAGTGACTCCTGAATGTGAGGGAGACACTGCCCAAGTGAGACCTGAATGTGAGAGAGACTCAGTCCAAGTAAGACCTGAATGTGAGGGAGACATAGTCCAAGTGAAAACTGAATGTGAGGGAGACGTAGTCCAAGTGAGACCTGAATGTGAGGGAGACACAGTCTGAGTGACACCTGTATGTGAGGGAGCCCCAGTCCATGTGACACCTGAATGTGAGGGAGCTGCAGTCCATGTGACACCTGAATGTGAGGGAGAAACAGTCCATGTGTCACCTGAATGTGTGGGAGACACAGTCCAAGTGAGACTTAAATGTGAGGGAGACTCAGTCCATGTGAGACCTGAATGTGAGGGAGACACAGTCCAAGTGAGACCTGAATGTGAGGGAGATGCAGTCCTTGTGAGACCTGAATGTGAGGGAGACTCAGTCCATGTGACACCTGAATGTGAGGGAGACTCAGTCCAAGTGACTCCTGAATGTGAGGGAGACACAGCCCACGTGAGACCTGAATGTGAGAGAGACTCAGTCCAAGTAAGACCTGAATGTGAGGGAGACTCAGTCCATGTGAGACCTGAATGTGAGGGAGACGTCGTCCAAGTGACACCTGAATGTGAGGGAGACACAGTCCATGTGAGACCTGACTGTGAGGGAGAATCAGTCCATGTGAGACCTGAATGTGAGGGAGCTGCAGTCCATTTGACACCTGAATCTGAGGGAGACACAGTCCATGTGTCACCTGAATGTGAGGGAGACTCAGTCAAAGTGAGACCTGAATGTGAGGGAGCCGCAGTCCATGTGAGACCTGAATGTGAGGGAGCCGCAGTCCATGTGAGACCTGAATGTGAGGGAGACTCAGTCCAAGTGACTCCTGAATGTGAGGGAGAAACAGCCCAAGTGACTCCTGAATGTGAGGGAGACACAGCCCAAGTGAGACCTGAATGTGAGAGAGACTCAGTCCAAGTAAGACCTGAATGTGAGGGAGACATAGTCCAAGTGAAAACTGAATGTGAGGGAGACGTAGTCCAAGTGAGACCTGAATGTGAGGGAGACACAGTCTGAGTGACACCTGTATGTGAGGGAGCCCCAGTCCATGTGACACCTGAATGTGAGGGAGCCGAAGTCCATGTTAGACCTGAATGTGAGGGAGACTCAGTCCAAGTGACACCTGAATGTGAGGGAGACACAGCCCAAGCGAGACCTGAATGTAAAAGAGAGACTCAGTCCAAGTGAGACCTGAATGTGAGGGAGATGTAGTCAAAGTGAGACATGTATGTGAGCGAGACACAGTCTAAGTGACCCCTGTATGTGAGGGAGCCGCAGTCCATTTGACACCTGAATGTGAGGGAGACACAGTCCATGTGTCACCTGAATGTAAGGGAGACTCAGTCCAAGTGAGACCTGAATGTGAGGGAGACTCAGTCCATGTGAGACCTAAATATGAGGGAGACTCAGTCCATGTGAGACCTGAATGTGAGGGAGATGCAGTCCTTGTGAGACCTGAATGTGAGGGAGACTCAGTCCATGTGACACGTGAATGTGAGGGAGCCGCAATCCAAGAAAGACCTGAATGTGAGGGAGACTCAGTCCATGGAGACTCAGTCCATGTGAGACTTGAATGTGAGGGAGCCACAGTCCATGTGAGACCTGAATGTGAGGGAGACTCAGTCCAAGTGAGACCTGAATGTGAGGGAGACTCAGTCCATGTGAGACCTGAATGTGAGGGAGATGCAGTCCTTGTGAGACCTGAATGTGAGGGAGACTCAGTCCATGGAGACTCAGTCCATGTGAGACCTGAATGTGAGGGAGACTCAGTCCAAGTGAGACCTGAATGTGAGGGAGACACAGTCTAAATGACACCTGTATGTGAGGGAGCCCCAGTCCATGTGACACCTGAATGTGAGGGAGCTGCATTCCATGTGACACCTGAATGTGAGGGAGCCGCAGTCCATGTGAGACCTGAATGTGAGGGAGATGCATTCCTTGTGAGACCTGAATGTGAGGGAGACTTAGTCCATGTGAGACCTGAATGTGAGGGAGATGCAGTCCTTGTGAGACCTGAATGTGAGGGAGACACAGTCCATGGAGACTCAGTCCACGTGCGACCTGAATGTGAGGGAGACTCAGTCCATGTGAGACCTGAATGTGAGGGAGATGCAGTCCTTGTGAGACCTGAATGTGAGGAAGACACAGTCCATGGAGACTCAGTCCATGTGAGACCTGAATGTGAGGAAGACTGCAGTCCATGTGAGACCTGAATGTGAGGGAGATGCAGTCCATGTGTGACCTGCATGTGAGGGAGATGCAGTCCTTGTGCGACCTGAATGTGAGGGAGACTCAGTCCATGTGAGACCTGAATGTGGGGGAGATGCAGTCCTTGTGAGACCTGAATGTGAGGGAGACTCAGTCTATGTGAGACCTGAATGTGAGGGAGACTCAGTCCATGTGAGACCTGAATGTGAGGGAGACTCAGTCCAAGTGAGACCTGAATGTGAGGGAGACACAGTCTAAGTGACACCTGTATGTGAGGGAGCCCCAGTCCATGTGACACCTGAATGTGAGGGAGCTGCAGTCCATGTGACACCTGAATGTGAGGGAGCCGCAGTCCATGTGAGACCTGAATGTGAGGGAGACGTAGTCCAAGTGAGACCTGAATGTAAGGGAGACTCAGTCCATGTGAGACCTGAATGTGAGGGAGATGCAGTCCTTGTGAGACCTGAATGTGAGGGAGATGCAGTCCTTGTGAGACCTGAATGTGAGGGAGACTTAGTCCATGTGAGACCTGAATGTGAGGGAGATGCAGTCCTTGTGAGACCTGAATGTGAGGGAGACACAGTCCATGTGAGACCTGAATGTGAGGGAGACTCAGTCCATGTGAGACCTGAATGTGAGGGAGACTCAGTCCATGTGAGACCTGAATGTGAGGGAGACTGCAGTCCATGTGAGACCTGAATGTGAGGGAGACTCAGTCCATGTGAGACCTGAATGTGAGGGAGACTCAGTCCATGTGAGACCTGAATGTGAGGGAGACTCAGTCCATGTGAGACCTGAATGTGAGGGAGACTCAGTCCATGTGAGACCTGAATGTGAGGGAGACTCAGTCCATGTGAGACCTGAATGTGAGGGAGACTCAGTCCATGTGAGACCTGAATGTGAGGGAGACTCAGTCCATGTGAGACCTGAATGTGAGGGAGACTCAGTCCATGTGAGACCTGAATGTGAGGGAGACTCAGTCCATGTGAGACCTGAATGTGAGGGAGACGCAGTCCATGTGAGACCTGAATGTGAGGGAGACTCAGTCCATGTGAGACCTGAATGTGAGGGAGACTCAGTCCATGTGAGACCTGAATGTGAGGGAGACTCAGTCCAAGTGAGACCTGAATGTGAGGGAGACTCAGTCCATGTGAGACCTGAATGTGAGGGAGACTCAGTCCATGTGAGACCTGAATGTGAGGGAGACGCAGTCCATGTGAGACCTGAATGTGAGGGAGACTGCAGTCCATGTGAGACCTGAATGTGAGGGAGACGCAGTCCAGTGAGACCTGAATGTGAGGGAGACTCAGTCCATGTGAGACCTGAATGTGAGGGAGATGCAGTCCTTGTGAGACCTGAATGTGAGGGAGACTCAGTCCATGTGAGACCTGAATGTGAGGGAGACTCAGTCCATGTGAGACCTGAATGTGAGGGAGACTGCAGTCCATGTGAGACCTGAATGTGAGGGAGACTCAGTCTATGTGAGACCTGAATGTGAGGGAGACTCAGTCCATGTGAGACCTGAATGTGAGGGAGACTCAGTCTATGTGAGACCTGAATGTGAGGGAGACATAGTCTATGTGAGACCTGAATGTGAGGGAGACTCAGTCCATGTGAGACCTGAATGTGAGGGAGAGCCAGTCCATGGAGACTCAGTCCATGTGAGACCTGAATGTGAGGGAGACATAGTCTATGTGAGACCTGAATGTGAGGGAGACTCAGTCCATGTGAGACCTGAATGTGAGGAAGACTCAGTCCAAGTGAGAACTGAATGTGAGGGGACAGACTGTATAAGAGGTGTTGAGAGGTGGCTGAGAACCTTAGCCGTCACCCGATCCAGGAATGTGGCGGCCATAGGTGATAATGGATGAACTGATTCCTGGCGTGTTTATTATGACCTCTGCAGATTACAAGGCGTTCGAGGAGGCGGCAGAGAATTTCCATCCATACATTAAATTTTTTGCAACATTCGACAAATCGGTAAGAAGTCCGTGAGGGAAGATCTGGTCTGATATTTCTGAGGTTGTGAGGAGGTTCTGGAGACCTCACGCCTCGAGTGTCCTGAGAAGCTGGAACCTCATGGATAAATCTTTCATCAGGTGGCAAAGTCCCTGACCCTGAAGATAAACGAGGTGGACTTCTATGAGCCGTTCATGAATGAACCGGTCACCGTCCCCGATAAACCTTATACTGAGGACGAGCTGGTGGACTTCATCAGGAGGCACAGGAGGTGAGGGCCCAAGAAGAGTGATAGCCCCACCTCATATCACACACCATGCCTCATTCATCCTCCACACATGCCTCATTCATCCTCCACACATGCCTCATTCATCCTCCACACATGCCTCATTCATCCTCCACACATGCCTCATTCATCCTCCACCCATGCCTCATTCATCCTCCACACATGCCTCATTCATCCTCCACACATGCCTCATTCATCCTCCACACATGCCTCATTCATCCTCCACACATGCCTCATTCATCCTCCATCCATCCTCCACATGCCTCATTCATCCTCCACATGCCTCATTCATCCTCCCACATGCCTCATTCATCCTCCACACATGCCTCATTCATCCTCCACACATGCCTCATTCATCCTCCACCCATGCCTCATTCATCCTCCACCCATGCCTCATTCATCCTCCACACATGCCTCATTCATCCTCCACACATGCCTCATTCATCCTCCACACATGCCTCATTCATCCTCCACCCATGCCTCATTCATCCTCCACCATGCCTCATTCATCCTCCACACATGCCTCATTCATCCTCCACACATGCCTCATTCATCCTCCACATGCCTCATTCATCCTCCACACATGCCTCATTCATCCTCCACACATGCCTCATTCATCCTCCACATGCTCATTCATCCTCACACATGCCTCATTCCTCCTCCACACATGCCTCATTCATCCTCCACCATGCCTCATTCATCCTCCACACATGCCTCATTCATCCTCCACACATGCCTCATTCATCCTCCACACATGCCTCATTCATCCTCCACACATGCCTCATTCATCCTCCACACATGCCTCATTCATCCTCCACACATGCCTCATTCATCCTCCACACATGCCTCATTCATCCTCCACACATGCCTCATTCATCCTCCACACATGCCTCATTCATCCCTCATTCATTCATCCTCCACACATGCCTCATTCCTCCTCCACACATGCCTCATTCATCCTCCACACATGCCTCATTCATCCTCCACACATGCCTCATTCCTCCTCCACACATGCCTCATTCCTCCTCCACACATGCCCCATTCATCCTCCACACATGCCTCATTCATCCCTCATTCATTCATCCTCCACACATGCCTCATTCATCCTCCACACATGCCTCATTCATCCTCCACACATCCCTCATTCATCCTCCACACATGCCTCATTCCTCCTCCACACATGCCTCATTCATCCTCCACACATGCCTCATTCCTCCTCCACACATGCCTCATTCATCCTCCACACATGCCTCATTCATCCTCCACACATGCCTCATTCCTCCTCCACACATGCCTCATTCATCCTCCACACATGCCCCATTCATCCCTCTCCCATACATCCCCCATTCATCTCACACTCATCCCTCATTCATCCCTCATTCATTCATCCTCCACACATGCCTCATTCATCCTCCACACATTCCTCATTCATCCTCCACACATGCCTCATTCCTCCACACATGCCTCATTCCTCCACACATGCCTCATTCATCCTCCACACATGCCTCATTCATCCTCCACACATGCCTCATTCATCCTCCACACATGCCTCATTCATCCTCCACACATGCCTCATTCTTCCTCCATTCAATCATCCCTCATTCATCCCCATTTTTCCTCATTCGCCCCCATTCATCTCCCATTCAGTATTCATTCCCTGTGACTGTGACATACTCAATCATGTCGTATCTTCTTCTAGAGCCACGCTGAGGAAGCTTCGCCCTGAAGACATGTTTGAGACGTGGGTAAGAAAATACCGTGCGTATCAGGGATCGGTGCAGTCAGGGCCCGGGGGCTGCTAAGTCCACGAGGAAAATCTTACAGGGGCCCCCAACAGCCGACAATCGGAGGGTCATTTGAGGCTGGGGCACTGGATCAGTCGGGGGGGGGGGGGGATTTGAGGCTGGGGTATTGCATCAGTCAGGGGGGGGGCATTTGAGGCTGGGGCACTGGATCAGTCGGGGGGGGGGGCATTTGAGGCTGGGGCACTGGATCAGTCGGGGGGGCGGGGCATTTGAGGTTGGGGCACTGAATCAGTCAGACACTCCGGGGGCAGGGGCGTAGCTATAGGAGGTGCAGAGGTAGCAGTCGCTACCAGCCCCGGGAGCCTGAGGGCCCCAAAGACCCTTGTACGGGGTAGAAGAGGCCAGTATTATAGAAAGTGCTTGATGATCAAGATAGATGAGGGAAGGGGTTAGGTCAAGAATTTGGTATGGGGGGAGGGGCGGGGGCCCATTTAACTTTTGTGCTTCCCCTGCCCCTGGCCACAAATCGCTGTCCTATGGGGGGCTCTATACATCTGTCCTATGGGAGGCTCTATACATCTGTCCTATGGGAGGTTCTATACATCTGTCCTATAGGGGGTCTCTATACATCTGTCCTATGGGGGCTCTATACATCTGTCCTATGGGGGGCTCTATACATCTGTCCTATGGGAGGCTCTATACATCTGTCCTATGGGGGCTCTACCATCTGTCCTATGGGGGCTCTATACATCTGTCCTATGGGAGGTTCTCCTCTACCATCTGTCCTATGGGAGGCTCTATACATCTGTCCTATGGGAGGCTCTATACATCTGTCCTATGGGGGGTTCTATACATCTGTCCTATGGGAGGGTTCTATACATCTGTCCTATGGGCGGCTCTACCATCTGTCCTATGGGGGGCTCTATACATCTGTCCTATGGGGGGCTCTATACATCTGTCCTATGGGCGGCTCTACCATCTGTCCTATGGGGGGCACTATATATCTGTCCTATGGGAGGCTCTACCATCTGTCCTATGGGGTGTTCTATACATCTGTCCTATGGGAGGCTCTATACATCTGTCCTATGAGAGGTGCTATACATCTGTCCTATGGGGGGCTCTATACATCTGTCCTATGGGGGCTTCTACCATCTGTCCTATGGGGGGCTCTATACATCTGTCCTATGGGAGGCTCTATACATCTGTCCTATGGGGGGTTCTACCATCTGTCCTATGGGAGGCTCTATACATCTGTCCTATGGGAGGCGCTACCATCTGTCCTATGGGGGGCTCCATACATCTGTCCTATGAGAGGTGCTATACATCTGTCCTATGGGGGCTCTATACATCTGTCCTATGGGAGGCTCTATACATCTGTCCTATGGGGGGTTCTACCATCTGTCCCATGGGAGGCTCTATACATCTGTCCTATGGGAGGCGCTACCATCTGTCCTATGGGGGGCTCTACCATCTGTCCTATGGGGGGTTCTATACATCTGTCCTATGGGGGGCTCTATACATCTGTCCTATGGGGGGTTCTACCATCTGTCCTATGGGGGGCGCTACCATCTGTCCTATAGGAGGCACTATACATCTGTCCTATAGGAGGCACTATACATCTGTCCTATGGGGGCGCTACCATCTTTCTTTTGGGGGGCTCTACTCAGCTGTCCTATGGGGGGTGCTACCATCTGTCCTATGGGGGGCTCTACCATCTGTCCTATGGGGGCTCTACCATCTGTCCTATGGGGGCTCTACCATCTGTCCTATGGGGGGCGCTACCATCTGTCCTATGGGGGGCGCTACCATCTGTCCTATGGGGGGCTCTATAAATCTGTCCTATGGGGGGCGCTATACATCTGTCCTATGGGGGGCGCTATACATCTGTCCTATGGGGGGCTCTATACATCTGTCCTATGGGAGGCGCTACCATCTGTCCTATGGGGGGCTCTATACATCTGTCCTATGGGGGGTTCTAGTATCTACCATCTGTCCTATGGGCGGCTCTACCATCTGTCCTATGGGGGCGCTATACATCTGTCCTATGGGGGCTCTATACATCTGTCCTATGGGAGGCGCTACCATCTGTCCTATGGGGGGCTCTATACATCTCTCCTATGGGGGGCTCTATACATCTGTCCTATGGGGGAAGCTATACATCTGGTCACAATGGTGACAGAGGAGGAGATGGTGACAATGGTGACAGAGGAGGAGATGGAGACAATGGTGACAGAGGAGGAGATGGTGACAATAGTGACAGAGGAGGAGATGGTGACAATGGTGACAGAGGAGGAGATGGTGACAATAGTGACAGAGGGAGGAGATGGTGACAATGGTGACAGAGGGAGGAGATGGTGACAATGGTGACAGAGGAGGAGATGGTGACAATGGTGACAGAGGAGGAGATGGGTGACAATGGTGACAGAGGAGGAGATGGAGACAATGGTGACAGAGGAGGAGATGGATGACAATGGTGACAGAGGAGGAGATGGAGACAATGGTGACAGAGGAGGAGATGGTGACAATGGTGACAGAGGAGGAGATGGAGACAATGGTGACAGAGGAGGAGATGGTGACAATGGTGACAGAGGAGGAGATGGTGACAATAGTGACAGAGGAGGAGATGGAGACAATGGTGACAGAGGAGGAGATGGTGACAATGGTGACAGAGGAGGAGATGGTGACAATGGTGACAGAGGAGGAGATGGTGACAGTGGTGACAGAGGAGGAGATGGAGACAATGGTGACAGAGGAGGAGATGGTGACAATGGTGACAGAGGAGGAGATGGTGACAATGGTGACAGAGGAGAAGATGGTGACAATGGTGACAGAGGAGGAGATGGAGACAATGGTGACAGAGGAGGAGATGGTGACAATGGTGACAGAGGAGGAGATGGTGACAGTGGTGACAGAGGAGGAGATGGAGACAATGGTGACAGAGGAGGAGATGGTGACAATGGTGACAGAGGAGGAGATGGTGACAGTGGTGACAGAGGAGGAGATGGAGACAATGGTGACAGAGGAGGAGATGGTGACAATAGTGACAGAGGAGGAGATGGTGACAATAGTGACAGAGGAGGAGATGGTGACAATGGTGACAGAGGAGGAGATGGTGACAATGGTGACAGAGGAGGAGATGGAGACAATGGTGACAGAGGAGGAGATGGTGACAATAGTGACAGAGGAGGAGATGGTGACAATGGTGACAGAGGAGGAGATGGTGACAATGGTGACAGAGGAGGAGATGGAGACAATGGTGACAGAGGAGGAGATGGAGACAATGGTGACAGAGGAGGAGATGGAGACAATGGTGACAGAGGAGGAGATGGTGACAATGGTGACAGAGGAGGAGATGGTGACAATGGTGACAGAGGAGGAGATGGTGACAATGGTGACAGAGGAGGAGATGGAGACAATGGTGACAGAGGAGGAGATGGAGACAATGGTGACAGAGGAGGAGATGGAGACAATGGTGACAGAGGAGGAGATGGAGACAATGGTGACAGAGGAGGAGATGGTGACAATGGTGACAGAGGAGGAGATGGTGACAATGGTGACAGAGGAGGAGATGGTGACAATGGTGACAGAGGAGGAGATGGTGACAATGGTGACAGAGGAGGAGATGGTGACAATGGTGACAGAGGAGGAGATGGAGACAATGGTGACAGAGGAGGAGATGGAGACAATGGTGACAGAGGAGGAGATGGAGACAATGGTGACAGAGGAGGAGATGGAGACAATGGTGACAGAGGAGGAGATGGTGACAATGGTGACAGAGGAGGAGATGGTGACAATGGTGACAGAGGAGGAGATGGTGATAGTGGTGACAGAGGAGGAGATGGAGACAATGGTGACAGAGGAGGAGATGGTGACAATGGTGACAGAGGAGGAGATGGAGACAATGGTGACAGAGGAGGAGATGGAGACAATGGTGACAGAGGAGGAGATGGAGACAATGGTGACAGAGGAGGAGATGGAGACAATGGTGACAGAGGAGGAGATGGTGACAATGGTGACAGAGGAGGAGATGGAGACAATGGTGACAGAGGAGGAGATGGTGACAATGGTGACAGAGGAGGAGATGGAGACAATGGTGACAGAGGAGGAGATGGAGACTATGGTGACAGAGGAGGAGATGGAGACAATGGTGACAGAGGAGGAGATGGAGACAATGGTGACAGAGGAGGAGATGGTGACAATGGTGACAGAGGAGGACATAGGACAGATGGTAGCGGCCCCCATAGGACAGATGTATAGCGCCCCCATAGGACAGATGGTAGCGCCCCATAGGACAGATGTATAGCGCCCCCCATAGGACAGAAGTATAGCGCCCCCCCCATAGGACAGATGGTAGCAACCCCCATAGGACAGATGGTAGCGCCTCCCATTGGACAGAGGGTAGCACCCCCCATAGGACAGATGGTAGCGCCCCCCATAGGACAGATGGTAGCGCCCCCCATAGGACAGATGGTAGAGCCCCCCATAGGACAGATGGTAGCGCCTTCCATTGGACAGAGGGTAGAACCCCCCATAGGACAGATGGTAGCACCCCCCATAGGACAGATGGTAGCACCCCCCATAGGACAGATGGTAGGGCCCCCCATAGGACAGATGTATAGCGCCTCCCATAGGACGGATGGTAGCTCCCCCCATAGGACAGATGGTAGGGCCCCCTATAGGACAGATGTACAGCGCCTCCCATAGGACAGATGTATAGCACCCCCATACGACAGAAGGTAGTGACCCCCATATGACAGACAGTAGCACCCCCCATATTACAGATGCATAGCACCTCCCATAGGATAGATGTATAGCACCCCCATAGGATAGATGGTAGAGCCCCAATAGGACAGATGGTAGCACCCCCCATAGGACAGATGGTAGAGCCCCCCCATAGGACAGATGGTAGTGCCCCCAATAGGACAGATGGTAGACGCCCCCATAGGACAGGTGTACGCCCAATAGGACAGATGTATAGAGCCCCCCATAGGACAGATGGTAGGCACCCCCATAGGACAGATGGTAGCCCCCACAGACAGATGGTAGAGCCTCCCATAGGACAGATGTGCAGCGCCCCCATAGGACAGATGTATAGCACCCCATAGGACAGATGGTAGAGCCACCCATAGGACAAGATGGTAGCGCCCCCATGGGACAGATGCATAGCAGCTCCCCCATAGGAAATAGTGGTAGCAACCCCCATAGGACAGATGTGTAGAGCCCCCATAGGACAGATGGTAGCACCCCATAGGACAGATGAGGCCTCCAGAACGATTGTACCCTCATAGGACAGATGGTAGAGCCCCCATAGGACAGATGGTAGTTAGAGCCCCCTATAGGACAGATGGTGGCGCCCCATAGGACAGATGGTAGCACCCCCCATAGGACAGATGGTAGCCCCCCCCACAGGACAGATGGTAGAGCCCCCCATAGGACAGATGGTAGCGCCCCCATAGGACAGATGATAGAGCTCCCCATAGGACAGATGGTAGAGCCACCCATAGGAAAGATGGTAGCGCCCCCCATAGGACAGATGGTAGCGCCCCCCATAGGACAGATGGTAGCGCCCCCCATAGGAAATATGGTAGCGCCCTCCATAGGACAGATGTATAGATCCCCCCATAGGACAGATGGTAGCGCCCCCCATAGGACAGATGGTAGCGCCACCCATAGGATAGATGTATAGCGCCTCTCATAGGACAGATGGTAGTGCCCCTCATAGAACAGATGTATTGAGCCCCCAATAGGACAGATGGTAGCACCCCCCCATAGGACAGATGGTAGCTCCCTTAATAGGACAGATGGAAGCGCCCCCCATAGGACAGATGGTAGAGCCCCCCATAGGACAGATGGTAGCGGCCCCCATAGGACAGATGTATAGCGCCCCCCATAGGACAGATGGTAGCGCCCCATAGGACAGATGTATAGCGCCCCCCATAGGACAGATGGTAGCGCCCCTCATAGGACAGATGGTAGCACCTCCCATATGACAGATGGTAGCGCCCCCCATAGGACAGATGGTAGCGCCCCCATAGGACAGATG
This sequence comes from Bufotes viridis, assembly GCA_033119425.1. NCBI lineage: Eukaryota > Metazoa > Chordata > Amphibia > Anura > Bufonidae > Bufotes > Bufotes viridis. The sequence goes on along the minus strand of CM065591.1, from coordinate 3,505,575 downwards.
GTAGCGCCCCCATAGGACAGATGGTAGCACCCCTCATAGGACAGATGGTAACACCCCATAGGACAAATGGTAGCGCCCCCCATAGGACAGATGGTAGCACCCCCCATAGGACAGATGGTAGCGCCCTCCATAGGACAGGTGGTAGCGCCCCCCATAGGACAGATGGTAGATCCCCCCATAGGACAGGTGGTAGAGCCCCCATAGGACAGATGGTAGCGCCCCCATAGGACAGATGGTAGCACCCCCATAGGACAGATGGTAGCACCCCCATAGGACAGATGGTAGCGCCCCCATAGGACAGATGGTAGCACCCCCATAGGACAGATGTATAGCGCCCCCATAGGACAGATGGTAGCGCCCCATAGGACAGATGTATAGCGCCCCCATAGGACAGATGGTAGCGCCCCTCATAGGACAGATGGTAGCACCCCCATATGACAGATGGTAGCGCCCCCATAGGACAGATGGTAGCGCCCCCATAGGACAGATGGTAGCACCCCCATAGGACAGATGGTAGCACCCCTCATAGGACAGATGGTAACACCCCCATAGGACAAATGGTAGCGCCCCCATAGGACAGATGGTAGCACCCCCATAGGACAGATGGTAGCGCCTCCATAGGACAGATGGTAGCGCCCCCATAGGACAGATGGTAGATCCCCCATAGGACAGGTGGTAGAGCCCCCATAGGACAGATGGTAGCGCCCCCATAGGACAGATGGTAGCACCCCCATAGGACAGATGGTAGCACCCCCATATGACAGATGGTAGCGCCCCCATAGGACAGATGGTAGCACCCCCATAGGACAGATGGTAGCGCCCCCATAGGACAGATGGTAGCACCCCTCATAGGACAGATGGTAACACCCCCATAGGACAAATGGTAGCGCCCCCATAGGACAGATGGTAGCACCCCCATAGGACAGATGGTAGCGCCCTCCATAGGACAGGTGGTAGCGCCCCCATAGGACAGATGGTAGATCCCCCATAGGACAGGTGGTAGAGCCCCCCATAGGACAGATGGTAGCGCCCCCATAGGACAGATGGTAGCACCCCCATAGGACAGATGGTAGCGCCCCCATAGGACAGATGGTAGCACCCCCATAGGACAGATGGTAGCAGCCCCCATAGGACAGATGGTAGAACCCCCATAGGACAGATGTATAGCGCCCCCATAGGACAGATGGTAGCGCCCCCATAGGACAGATGTATAGCGCCCCCATAGGACAGATGGTAGCGCCCTCATAGGACAGATGGTAGCACCCCCATATGACAGATGGTAGCGCCCCCATAGGACAGATGGTAGCGCCCCCATAGGACAGATGGTAGCGCCCCCATAGGACAGATGGTAGCACCCCTCATAGGACAGATGGTAACACCCCCATAGGACAAATGGTAGCGCCCCCCATAGGACAGATGGTAGCACCCCCATAGGACAGATGGTAGCGCCCTCCATAGGACAGGTGGTAGCGCCCCCCATAGGACAGATGGTAGATCCCCCCATAGGACAGGTGGTAGAGCCCCCCCATAGGACAGATGGTAGCGCCCCCCATAGGACAGATGGTAGCACCCCCAATAGGACGGATGGTAGCGTCCCCCATAGGACAGATGGTAGCACCCCCCATAGGACAGATGGTAGCACCCCCCATAGGACAGATGGTAGAACCCCTCATAGGACAGATGTATAGCGCCCCCCATAGGACAGATGGTAGCGCCCCATAGGACAGATGTATAGCGCCCCCCATAGGACAGATGGTAGCGCCCCTCATAGGACAGATGGTAGCACCCCCCATATGACAGATGGTAGCGCCCCCCATAGGACAGATGGTAGCGCCCCCCATAGGACAGATGGTAGCACCCCCCCATAGGACAGATGGTAGCACCCCTCATAGGACAGATGGTAACACCCCCCATAGGACAAATGGTAGCGCCCCCCATAGGACAGATGGTAGCACCCCCCATAGGACAGATAGTAGCGCCTCCATAGGACAGGTGGTAGCGCCCCCCATAGGACAGATGGTAGATCCCCCCATAGGACAGGTGGTAGAGCCCCCCCATAGGACAGATGGTAGCGCCCCCCATAGGACAGATGGTAGCACCCCCCATAGGACAGATGGTAGCACCCCCCATAGGACAGATGGTAGAACCCCTCATAGGACAGATGGTACAGCCCCCCATAGGAAAGATGCTAGAGACCCCCATAGGACAGATGGTAGCGCCCCCCATAGGACAGATGGTAGCGCCCCCCATAGGACAGATGGTAGCGCCCCCATAGGACAGATGTATAGCGCCCCCCATAGGACAGATGGTAGCGCCCCATAGGACAGATGTATAGAGCCCCCCATAGGACAGATGGTAGAGCCCTCCATAGTACAGATGGTAGCGCCCCCCATAGTACAAATGGTAGAGCCCCCCATAGTACAAATAGTAGCGCCCCCCATAGTACAGATGGTAGAGCCAAGCTTGCAGAATAGTAAAAACACGGAGCCGTAATCTCTAAATGTGAGCGGGTGCTGGGGTGGAGGGCGCAGCAGATTCCAATCCCGCCATCATAAAACCGGAACCTGGAGTTTTGCATCGGCCTCAAACAGTAACAAATTTTCAGTGAAATCTTCCATTTGGCGGACGTGGCGTATTTTCATGTGCGGTAATAAGACCGCGCTCGGTGGATACGCCTCAGCCGACCCCTCGTACCCCGACACGCGGGAGGCTAGGGGCCACCGCTACCAGCGTCTCTCTCATTACAGGAGGACCATCTGGACGGAATTCACATTGTGGCTTTCGCTGAGGAGGAAGATCCAGGTGAGATGCCAAATGGCATGATAAGAAGAGTAGTGGTGATGATAGGAGTGGTTGTGGTGATAATGATAGGGTAGTGGTGGTGATGATACGTCTGGTGGTGATGATGGTAGGGATAGTGGTGATGAAGGATGATGATAGGAGTGGTTGTGGTGATAATGATAGGGTAGTGGTGGTGATGATACTTCTGGTGGTGATGATGGTAGGGATAGTGGTGATGAAGGATGATGATAGGAGTGGTTGTGATGATAATGATAGGGTAGTGGTGGTGATGATACGTCTGGTGGTGATGATGGTAGGGATAGTGGTGATGAAGGATGATGATAGGAGTGGTTGTAGGATGGTTAGAGTAATGATGACATTCATGTTAATTATAATAAATTCTAATACTAATAGCGGTGATTATGACGGAGAGGATGATGGGAGTAATCATTACAGTTTATGGGAATGGCCTGATGAGATGCTGTGATGGTAAGCACGATGATAACACAGTAATAATGAGGGTGATGGGACAAGATGATCACAGTGATGGGTCATGTGATCATGAAAGTACTGATGAGCCAGGTGATGATGAGTGATGATGAGCCAGATGATGAGGAGTGGTGATTAGCCAGGTGATAATGAGTCATGTTTTGAGTAATGATGATGAGTCATGTGATGAGGAGAGTGATGATGAGTCATGTGATGATGAGAGTGATGATGTGTCATGTGATGATGAGAGTGATGATGAGTCATGTGATGAGGAGAGTGATGATGAGTCATGTGATGATGAGAGTGATAATGATCCAGGTGATGATGAGTCATGTGATGAGTGATGATGAGCCAGGTGATAATGAGTCATGTTTTGAGTAATGATGATGAGTCATGTGATGAGGAGAGTGATGATGAGTCATGTGATGATGAGAGTGATGATGAGTCATGTGATGAGGAGAGTGATGATGAGTCATGTGATGAGGAGAGTGATGATGAGTCATGTGATGATGAGAGTGATAATGATCCAGGCGATGATGAGTCATGTGATGAGTGATGATGCTTTCCTCTGCTGATTATCTCTGGTGTCCTCTTGTTGGTGGACTCTTCCTTAGATGGTTATGAATTTATCGAGATCCTGAAGGAAGTAGCCAGAGAAAACACGGAGAACCCAGAGCTGAGCATCGTCTGGATCGATCCTGATGATTTCCCTCTGGTGACGATTTATTAATTATTATTATTATATGGAAATACATTACACAGATATTTACTCTACATGTACAATATACCAGAAATGTACCAGACGCACTCCCAACACCCCCAATACATACAATTAGACCAGCCTACCATACAATGGTCAGATAGAGAGAACCTGCTGGCTAAGACCTCTAGACCCCCCCAAGAGACCCCTCTGTCCTCCTCCAGACCCCTCCAGACTCCTCTGTCCTCCTCCAGACCCCTCTGCCCCCTCCAGACTCCTCTGTCCTCCTCCAGACCCCTCTGCCCCCTCCAGACCCCTCTGTCCCCCTCCAGACCCCTTTGTCCTCCCTCCAGACCCCTCTGCCCCCTCCAGACTCCTCTGTCCTCCATCCAGACTCCTCTGTCCTCCTCCAGATTCCCCTGCCCTCCCTCCAGACTCCTCTGTCCTCCATCCAGACCCCACTGTCCTCCTCCAGAATACCCTGCCCTCCATCCAGGCAAGAATCCAGATTCCCACTGTCCTCCCTCCAGACCCTTCTGTCCTCCTCCAGTCTCCTCTGTCCTCCATCCAGACTCCTCTGTCCTCCCTCCAGACCCCACTGTCCTCTCCTCCAGACCCTTCTGTCCTCCTCCAGACTCCTCTGTCTCCTCCAGCCTCCTTTGTCCTCCTCCAGACCCCTCTGTCCTCCATCCAGACCCCACTGTCCTCCTCCAGAATACCCTGCCCTCCCTCCAGACTCCTCTGTCTCCTCCAGCCTCCTTTGTCCTCCTCCAGACCCCTCTGCCCTCCTCCAGGCTCCTCCAGCCTCCTTTGTCCTCCTCCAGACCTCTCTGTCCCCTCTAGATTCCTCTGCCCTCCTCCAGGCTCCTCTGTCCTTCTCCAGACTCCTCTGTCTTCCTCCAGATTCTCCTGCCCTCCCTCCAGACTCCTTTGTCCTCCTCCAGACTCCTCTGTTCTCCTCCAGACTCCTTTGTCCTCCTCCAGATCCCTTTGTTCCCTCCAGATTCCTCTGCCCAACTTCAGGCTCCTCTGTCCTCCCTCCAGACCCCACTGTCCTCTCCTCCAGACCCTTCTGTCCTCCTTCAGACTCCTCTGTCTTCCTCCAGGCTCCTCTGTCCTCCTCCAGACTCCCCTGCCCCCTCCAGACGCCTCTGTCCTCCCTCCAGACTAATTTGTCCTCCCTCAGACCCCTCGGTCCTCCTCCAGATGCCTCTGCACTTTACTGCATCCTGATATGTCTATGGTCACTCTAAAGTCTCTGTACACATTTGGAGGCAATTTTTGTTTATAACTGCATTTTACTCAATTTTGGCTAAAATTATATTTCCAGTTGGCCTTTATTAAAAATATTGAACAGTTTAAACGGTTAAATGTTTTTCTAGCTGTGTGACTGATCCATATACCAGCCTACCATACAATGGCGAGATAGAGAGAACCTGCTGGCTAAGACCTCTAGACCCCCCCCAAGAGACCCCTCTGTCCTCCTCCAGATTCCCCTGCCCTCCCTTCAGACTCCTCTGTCCTCCATCCAGACTCCTCTGTCCTCCTCCAGATTCCCCTGCTCTCCATCCAGACTCCTCTGTCCTCCTCCAGACCCCTCTGTCCTCCTCCAGATTCCCCTGCCCTCCCTCCAGACTCCTCTGTCCTCCATCCAGACTCCTCTGTCCCCCTCCAGACTCCTCTGTCCCCCTCCAGACTCCTCTGTCCTCCCTCCAGACTCCTCTGTCCCCCTCCAGATTACTCTGTCCTCCTCCAGACTCCTCTTTTCTCCATCCAGACTCCTCTGTCCTCCTCCAGATTCCCCTGCCCTCCCTCCAGACTCCTTTGTCCTCCTTCAGACTCCTCTGTCCTCCTCCAGATTCTCCTGCCCTCCCTCCGGACTCCTTTGTCCTCCTCCAGATTCCTCTGCCCAACTTCAGGCTCCTCTGTCCTCCCTCCAGACCCCACTGTCCTCCCTCCAAACCCCCTGTCCTCTTCCAGGCTCCTCTGTCCTCCTCCAGACTCCTCTGTCCTCCTCCAGACTCCTCTGCCCCCTCCAGACGCCTCTGTCCTCCCTCCAGACTAATTTGTCCTCCCTCAGACCCCTCGGTCCTCCTCCAGACGCCTCTGCACTTTACTGCATCCTGATATGTCTATGGTCACTCTAAAGGCTCTGTACACTCTGGCAATTTTTGTTTATAACTGCATTTTACTCATTTTTGGCTAAAAATTATATTTCCAGTTGGCCTTTATTTAAAAATATTGAGCCGTTAAACGGTTACATGTTTTTCTAGCTGTGTGACTGGTCCATATACTTTGTGTCCTCATCTAATAACCCTTTTCTCTAAATTACTGAGAGTCATAAACCCTTATTTACTACATTAGTATCAGTAAGATAAGGATTGAGCTTTAATGAGTGTTTATAAGGTCAGAGAACAGAGATAAGGAGCCCGTCAGCTCCCCAGATGACGGAAAAGACTGAAAATCCACAGGCATCTAGTAGAGCATCTCAGCTCTGTTCAGAGAAAAGGGCTCCATATTCTTAATAAAGACCAATTGAAAAAATGATTTTTAGTTAAAAATAAGTACAATGCAATAAATAAATAAAAATTGCCCCCAAAAGTGTCTGTAGCCTTTAAAACTTATTTCTATGAGCTGATATTCAGATCAGGGAGACATTAAATAAAAAAAGAAAGAAGTGTTCCAGGTGACATGGTGACTTTCTAATTCCTCTTTACAGCTGAAGGCCGAGTGAGGCTTTGCTTGCACCATGTGACCTGTATGATGTCATTAGTATGACGTCATCAATGACCTGCTCTATTTTCCCCACAGCTGGTGACATACTGGGAAAAGACCTTCCATATCGACTTGTTCAGGCCACAGATCGGTGTAGTTAATGTGACAGATGTGAGTATGATTCACCTCTCCGGAGTGTCCTGACCACAGTCTGCAGATGATTGCTCCGGCTGTAGGGTCTTATCTCAGCTCAGAAGGTTTTACCTGAGATCTTCTGTCCTGTTTGTGCAGGCGGACAGCGTCTGGATGGAAATGGATGACGCTGAGGATTTGCCGTCACCCTCCGAGCTGGAAGAGTGGATTGAAGATGTATTGTCTGGAAAGGTCAACACTGAAGACGATGATAATGATGACAACGAAGATGATGATGACAACGATGAAGATGATGACAACGATGACGACGATGACGACGATGATGATGATGACGATGATGACAACGATGATGATGATGATGATGATGACGATGATTAAACTGAAGACTTTCCAGGAGCCACGTACTGGTTGTCGCCCTGTAATAACTGGTGCATCCTATACTGGTGCACGTGGATCCTAAACATACATGAATCATTCATTCATTACCACTCCAGGAAGTCACCAGGACTGGGCTGCAATCCCCAGTCTGGAGCAGAAGTCGAGTCTGGTGTCATCAGCTCCTTCTCCTCTCGGGAGGCCAATGTCTAAAGCATCTCCATGAAATGGTAAAATATTCAATAAATATTCCGGGTCGAGGAGACTCCGCGTCATCACCGCGTCTCTGTAAGGGTGGATGGGAAGACTCAGCACCATGATGCCTGAGTCCAGCCAGCGGGCGTCTGAGCTGAGGGTGGTGTGCAATGGGCCCCTAGCTTAGAGCTCACAGCCACGTAGTGGTTGTCGCCCTGTAATGACTGGTGAATGCTATACTGGTGCACGTGGATCCTATACATACATGAATCATACATCCATTTCCACTCCAGGAAGTCACCAGGACTGGGCTGCAATCCTGGTCAGCTGGCTGCTAAGTGTCCTCAGACCCCGATATCCTTCTCCCCAGATCTTTGTCATGCCAAAGATAATATGATTTTGGTACTCGTCCCCTGCTGAGCTCAACTCTCCCAACTTCTAGCATGAGCCGTAGGACATACAGAGGAACATCACCCTAGGCCTGTACCCGTCCCTTCTCTAGAACCAGTCCCAACTGCTCCTCACCAGGTGGCGACACAGCCGTGCTCACCTCCATGCAGCTGTGCCTCTTGTGATGTCTCATGGCTTCCAGTGTCATCTTCAACCATCTCTGGTTCCATGACCTCTAGGTACTTCCCCGTCTCCTGGTATCAGCTAAGCCCTCTGGCGCCTGCTTTTGATTCTGACCCAAGTTCTTACCTACGCGTCCTTCTCCCACTTGAAGCCATGACCAGCTGGAGATCCTAGGACGACAGTGTCCACAGTTCTTCTCTCATGCCCCCCCCTACTCCGTGGCCGATCTTCCGGAGATTTACCCTGCATTGGGCGGGTTGAGTCTGAAGACTGCAGCCACTGATGAGACATTTCTACAAATGACCTTTAATGATATTAATACTGAGCAAAGTGATGATGTCACAAGTCATAACATCTCATGGGGGTGACATATAATACACGTGATAGTATGGGATGATATGTACATGTAACAATATATGGTCGTATGTACACATCACGCTGGAGATATGGTGGAGATGTCCAGCGCCTCCGGATACAGCTGCACCAAGAAGCGATGGGAGTTTGGTGGGATGAAGTTCTCGGTCAGGGTCACCCTGGGGATGGCGCTCACACTCACCACCAGCTGGGTGTCCGCACTGCGCAGGCAGAAGGTCAGGTCAGACTTCAGGCTTCGTGTGACTGACTCCTCGCTCACTAAGGTCCACACCGCTGGATGGGCTCCGGAGTACTGACAAGGGGGCCCCGGGCGCAGATACTGCTCCAGAAAGGCCTGTGAGATAGAAGGAGTAGATGATATCAGGCCACCAGAGAGGAGAACTTCGCCCCAGGACACCTCTGCAGTCATCAAGAAGGCGAAAGAAGACACGATCAGGCTACGTGCAGACAGCGTGTGCACTGTCATCTTACTGTATCGGAGGTCAAATACAGGGGGGGGCAGATATCGCATATATCATACATCACGTATCATACACTATGCATGGTCTCCCTCATTAGGTACTGCCCACATTCCTGTACAGCGCTTCCACGTAGGGGCTGACTGTGAATATAGCAGGAGCTGCACTCCATGCACTGGTGAGTGGATGTCACACCATCTTCACCTGCACCACCCCCACTATTAGGTGTCACGCCCCCTCTATTGGACCACATCATATATATACAGCCTACAAACACAGCACTACTACACATCTGACATATACACACACAGCACTGCTACACAGCTGACATATACACACAGCACTGCTACACAGTTGACCTATACACACATAGCACTGCTACACAGCTGACATATACACAGCACTACTACATATCTGACATATACACACAGCACTGCTACACAGCTAACATATACACACACAGTGCTGACATATACACACACAGCGCTTCTACACAGCTGACCTATACACACAGCACTTCTACATATACATCTCTCTCATACATATACACACACAGCACTGCTACACATCTGACATATACAGACACAGCACTGCTACACAGCTGACATATACAGACACAGCACTGCTACACAGCTGACATATACACACACAGCACTGCTACACAGCTGACATATACACACACAGCACTGCTACACAGCTGACATATACACACACAGCACTGCTACACAGCTGACATATACACACAGCACTGCTACATATACATCTCTCTCATACATATACACACAGCACTGCTACACAGTTGACATATACACACACAGCACTGCTACACAGCTGACATATACACACAGCACTGACATATACACACAGCACTGCTACATAAACATCTCTCTCATACATATACACACAGCACTGCTACACATCTGACATATACACACACAGCACTGCTACACAGCTGACATACACACACAGCACTACTACACAGCTGACATATACACACACAGTGCTGACATACACACACAGCGCTTCTACACAGCTGACCTATACACACACAGCACTGCTACACAGCTGACATATACACACAGCACTGACATATACACACAGCACTGCTACACATCTGACATATACACACACAGCACTGCTACACAGCTGACATATACACACACAGCACTGCTACACAGCTGACATATACACACAGCACTGCTACACAGCTGACATATACACACACAGCACTGCTACACAGCTGACATATACACACAGCACTGCTACACAGCTGACATATACACACAGCACTGCTACACAGCTGACATATACACACAGCACTGCTACACAGCTGACATATACACACACAGCACTGCTACACAGCTGACATATACACACACAGCACTGCTACACAGCTGACATATACACACAGCACTGCTACACAGCTGACATATACACACACAGCACTGCTACACAGCTGACATATACACACACAGCACTGCTACACAGCTGACATATACACACAGCACTGCTACACAGCTGACATATACACACAGCACTGCTACACAGCTGACATATACACACACAGCACTGCTACACAGCTGACATATACACACACAGCACTGCTACACAGCTGACATATACACACAGCACTGCTACACAGCTGACATATACACACAGCACTGCTACACAGCTGACATATACACACAGCACTGCTACACAGCTGACATATACACACACAGCACTGCTACACAGCTGACATATACACACAGCACTGCTACACAGCTGACATATACACACAGCACTGCTACACAGCTGACATATACACACACAGCACTGCTACACAGCTGACATATACACACAGCACTGCTACACAGCTGACATATACACACAGCACTGCTACACAGCTTGACATATATACACACAGCACTGCTACACAGCTGACATATACACACACAGCACTGCTACACAGCTGACATATACACACAGCACTGCTACACAGCTGACATATACACACACAGCACTGCTACACAGCTGACATATACACACAGCACTGCTACACAGCTGACATATACACACACAGCACTGCTACACAGCTGACATATACACACAGCACTGCTACACAGCTGACATATACACACAGCACTGCTACACAGCTGACATATACACACACAGCACTGCTACACAGCTGACATATACACACAGCACTGCTACACAGCTGACATATACACACACAGCACTGCTACACAGCTGACATATACAACACAGCACTGCTACACAGCTGACATATACACACACAGCACTGCTACACAGCTGACATATACACACAGCACTGCTACACAGCTGACATATACACACAGCACTGCTACACAGCTGACATATACACACACAGCACTGCTACACAGCTGACATATACACACACAGCACTGCTACACAGCTGACATATACACACAGCACTGCTACACAGCTGACATATACACACACAGCACTGCTACACAGCTGACATATACACACACAGCACTGCTACACAGCTGACATATACACACAGCACTGCTACACAGCTGACATATACACACACAGCACTGCTACACAGCTGACATATACACACAGCACTGCTACACAGCTGACATATACACACACAGCACTGCTACACAGCTGACATATACACACAGCACTGCTACACAGCTGACATACACACACAGCACTGCTACACAGCTGACATATACACACAGCACTGCTACACAGCTGACATATACACACACAGCACTGCTACACAGCTGACATATACACACAGCACTGCTACACAGCTGACATATACACACAGCACTGCTACACAGCTGACATATACACACACAGCACTGCTACACAGCTGACATACACACACAGCACTGCTACACAGCTGACATATACACACAGCACTGCTACACAGCTGACATATACACACACAGCACTGCTACACAGCTGACATATACACACACAGCACTGCTACACAGCTGACATATACACACAGCACTGCTACACAGCTGACATATACACACAGCACTACTACACAGCTGACATATACACACAGCACTGCTACACAGCTGACATATACACACAGCACTGCTACACAGCTGACATATACACACACAGCACTGCTACACAGCTGACATATACACACACAGCACTGCTACACAGCTGACATATACACACAGCACTGCTAGACAGCTGTCATATACACACACAGCACTGCTACACAGCTGACATATACACACAGCACTGCTACACAGCTGACATATACACACACAGCACTGCTACACAGCTGGCATATACACACAGCACTGCTACACAGCTGACATATACACACAGCACTGCTAGACAGCTGTCATATACACACAGCACTGCTACACAGCTGACATATACACACAGCACTGCTAGACAGCTGTCATATACACACACAGCACTGCTACACAGCTGACATATACACAGAGTACTGCTACACAGCTGACATACACACACAGCACTGCTACATATACATCTCTCTCATACACACACCGCACTTCTACATATACATCTCTTTTTATACACAGAGTAAATCAACTGGTTAAAAGATGGCTGCACAATAAATCATAAACTAACAGGAAAATAAAAAAGGGGGTCATTCCAAAAGTTGGAATGAAGGAAGCTCTTAGCGCACATTTTTGATCAAAAGTATGTCGGGCCCAAGTACCACTTCACGGCGGCTTCCGCACAAGGGTCCCTAACGCTACAGATACTGCCTCATATGGACTTACCAGTCTCCTTATTTCAGGGCATTGCAGGAACCAGCTAAATTGCTTTTGTGCTGAGAAGTCCCAGGTACTTGGGCGTTGCTCAGTCCAAAAGAGGCGCCACCCTCAATATATATATATACAGACACAGCACTGCTACACAACTGACATATACACACACAGCACTGCTACAAAACTGACATATACACACACACAGCACTGCTACCAGGGTCGTCGCTTGGGCTTTTTATCCACACAGTGGAAGGAGGACAAGTATGGCTGACAGTATGTAGGGGAGACCACACAGCACATGGAGGACAGGTATGGCTGACTGTATGTGTGGGAGACCACACAGTGGATGGAGGGCAGGTATGGATGGCTGACTGTATGTGGAGAAGACCACACAGCGGATGGAGGACAGGTATGGCTGACTGTATGTAGGGGAGACCACACAGCGGATGGAGGATAGGTATGGCTGACTGTATGTGGGGGAGACCACACAGCAGATGGAGGACAGGTATGGCTGACTGTATGTGGGGGAGACCACACAGCACATGGAGGACAGGTATGGCTGACTGTATGTGGGGGAGACCACACAGCAGATGGAGGACAGGTATGGCTGACTGTATGTGGGGGAGACCACATAGCACATGGAGGACAGGTATGGCTGACTGTATGTGGGGGACACCACACAGCACCTGGAGGACAGGTATGGCTGACTGTATGTGGGGGATACCACACAGTGGATGGAGGGCAGGTATGGCTGGCTGTTTGTGGGGGAGACCACACAGTGGATGGAGGACAGGTATGGCTGACTGTATGTGGGGGAGACCACACAGCACATGGAGGACAGGTATGGCTAACTGTATATGGGGAGACCACAAAGCGGATGGAGTACAGGCATGGCTGACTGTATGTGGAGGAGACCACACAGTGGATGGAGGGTAGGTATGGATGGCTGACTGTATGTGGGGGAGACCACACAGTGGATGGAGGACAGGTATGGCTGACTGTATGTGGAGGAGACCACACAGCGGATGGAGGACAGGTATGGCGGACTGTATATGGGGAGACCACACAGCGGATGGAGGACAGGTATGGCTGACTGTATATGGGGAGACCACACAGCACATGGAGGACAGGTATGGCTGACTGTATATGGGGAGACCACACAGCACATGGAGGACAGGTATGGCTGACTGTATATGGGGAGACCACACAGCACATGGAGGACAGGTATGGCTGACTATATGTGGGGGAGACCACACAGCACATGGAGGGCAGGTATGGCTGACTGTATGTGGGGGAGACCACACAGCGGATGGATGACAGGAATGGCTGACTGTATATGGGGAGACCACACAGCACATGGAGGACAGGTATGGCTGACTGTATATGGGGAGACCACACAGTGGATGGAGGACAGATATGGCTGACTGTATGTGGGGGAGACCTCACAGCACATGGAGGACAGGTATGGCTGACTGTATGTGGGGGAGACCACACAGCACATGGAGGACAGGTATGGCTGACTGTATGTGGGGGAGACCACACAGCACATGGAGGACAGGTATGGCTGACTGTATATGGGGAGACCACAAAGCGGATGGAGAACAGGTATGGCTGACTGTATATGGCGAGACCACAAAGCGGATGGAGGACAAGCATGGCTGACTGTATCTGGAGGAGACCACACAGTGGATGGAGGACAGGTATGGCTGGCTGACTGTATGTGGGGGGATACCACACAGTGGATGGAGGACATGTATGGCTGACTGTATGTGGGGGATACCACACAGCGGATGGAGGGCAGGTATGGCTGGCTGTATGTGGGGGAGACCACACAGTGGATGGAGGACAGGTATGGCTGACTGTATATGGGGGAGACCACACAGCGGATGGAGGGCAGGTATGGCTGGCTGTATGTGGGGGAGACCACAAAGCAGATGGAGGACAGGCATGGCTGACTATATGTGGGGGAGATCACACAGCACATGGAGGACAGGTATGGCTGACTGTATGTGGGGGAGACCACACAGCACATGGAGGACAGGTATGGCTGACTGTATGTGGGGGAGACCACACAGCAGATGGAGGACAGGTATGGCTGACTGTATGTGGGGGAGACCACACAGCACATGGAGGACAGGTATGGCTGACTGTATCTGGGGAGACCACAAAGCGGATGGATGACAAGCATGGCTGACTGTATGTGGAGGAGACCACACAGTGGATGAAGGACAGGTATGGCTGGCTGACTGTATGTGGGGGGATACCACACAGTGGATGGAGGACATGTATGGCTGACTGTATGTGGGGGATACCACACAGTGGATGGAGGACAGGTATGGCTGACTGTATGTGGGGGAGACCACACAGCGGATGGAGGGCAGGTATGGCTGGCTGTATGTGGGGGAGACCACAAAGCAGATGGAGGACAGGCATGGCTGACGGTATGTGGAGGAGACCACACAGTGGATGGAGGGCAGGTATGGCTGGCTGTATGTGGGGGAGACCACACAATGGATGGAGGACAGGTATGGCTGACTGTATGTGGGGAATACCACACAGCACATAAAGGACAGGTATGGCTGACTGTATCTGGGGAGACCACACAGCGGATGGAGGACAGATATGGCTGTCTGTATGTGGAGGAGACCACACTGCAGATGGAGGACAAGTATGGCTGACTGTATGTGGAGGAGACCACACAGCAGATGGAGGACAGGTATGGCGGACTATATGTGGGGTAGATCACACAGCGCATGGAGGACAGGTATGGCGGACTGTATGTGGGGGAGACCACACAGCAGATGGAGGACAGGCATGGCTGACTATATGTGGGGGAGACCACACAGCAGATGGAGGACAGGTATGGCTGACTGTATGTGGGGGAGACCACACAGCGGATGGAGGACAGGTATGGCTGACTATATGTGGGGGAGACCACACAGCAGATGGAGGACAGGTATGGCTGACTGTATGTGGGGGAGACCACACAGCAGATGGAGGACAGGTATGGCGGACTGTATGTGGAGGAGACCACACAGCAGATGGAGGACAGGCATGGCTGACTATATGTGGGGGAGACCACACAGCAGATGGAGGACAGGTATGGCTGACTGTATGTGGAGGAGACCACACAGCACATGGAGGACAGGTATGTCTGACTGTATGTGGGGGAGACCACACACCACATATCACACTTCAAATCAGACGTCAGAACAGACCCCCCATATCAAACCTCAGATTGGACCCCCATATCAGATCACATCAGTCCTTGGATCAGATTCAGACCCCGTATCAGATCCCCAGATCAAAGTTAGACCCCATATCAGATCCCCAGATCAAAGTTAGACCCCATA
This sequence comes from Bufotes viridis, assembly GCA_033119425.1. NCBI lineage: Eukaryota > Metazoa > Chordata > Amphibia > Anura > Bufonidae > Bufotes > Bufotes viridis. The sequence continues at coordinate 3,489,668 of CM065591.1, read as the reverse complement.
TCAGATCCCCAGATCAAAGTTAGACCCCATATCAGATCCTCAAATCAGAGTCAGACCCCCATATCAGAGTCAGACCCTCATATCAGATCCTCAGATCAGAGTCAGACCCTCATATCAGATCCTCAGATCAGAGTCAGACCCTCATATCAGATCCTCAGATCAGACCCTCATATCAGATCCTCAGATCAGAGTCAGACCCTCATTTCAGAGTCAGACCCCCATATCAGATCCTCAGATCAGAGTCAGACCCCCATATCAGATCCTCAGATCAGAGTCGGACCCTCATATCAGATCCTCAGATCAGAGTCAGACCCTCATATCAGATCCTCAGATCAGACCCTCATATCAGATCCTCAGATCAGAGTCAGACCCTCATTTCAGAGTCAGACCCCCATATCAGATCCTCAGATCAGAGTCAGACCCCCATATCAGATCCTCAGATCAGAGTCAGACCCCCATATCAGATCCTCAGATCAGAGTCAGACCCCCATATCAGATCCTCAGATCAGACCCCAAATAAATAAACTTACCTCTGATGCTCCACCTCTGCTCTGCACGTCCGGTGGTCTCTACTGCAGTCCCAGCTCGCTGGTCTCCTCCGGCCCACACTGAACTGTCACCCGACTCCGTACAATGTCAGGTCATAGTGCATGCTGTACGCTGTCAGGACACAGCAGCGCTGCCTGAAGGAGACCAGGGAGGAGGCGTGAGTACAGCGCTAACATCGCTTCACTCCCCCGCCTCCTGCAGACTAGTGAGCGCTTCCATAATGGAGGCGCTTACTAGTATTCACTGTATAAGACGCATATAAAAGGTACCGTAATTGGCAGTGTGCCATTGGCAAAATGGGGCCCAGATGCAATTGTGGATGTTGCCACCTCTATAACTACGCATGTAGTGTGATCACTGCTGGAGTAATACAACCAATCGGGTATGCGCCCCATAGGGGAGGGTCCATATACTCCACCTTGGATATGCCTCTTTTTGCTATATATATGTACCATGCTGTATAATGTGACAAGCTTTAGCTGAAACGCATCACATCGGCCTGTACTCTGCTAATGGGAATAAAGTGAGGATTTATTAGCATCAGAAAGTAAGTGCTGATCCTCTGCATGTAACTGTAGAGCCGTGAAGAAGGTCCCAGGTCAGGACCGAAACTTTGGCCATGGAAGGAGAAATAAGGAATCCTGAGAATATTTCCAAATGATCCGAGCGCCACGGTGTTGGACTCCTGGTATTTTAAGATAACGATAACCCCTTTAACCCGGGACCCTGAATGACACTTACACACAGTCCTGACCAGCAGGGGTCTCACTAACACCTGAGCTGCAGGCCACTGTCAGCTGTCAGCCAAGATCCATGCCTCTGAATTCACAGGAAGTGGGGGCGTGTCAGAGCTACTGGAGATCCTGAGCCTGACAGAACTGCTTCTACACTGCTTCTGAGCTGACAGAAAATGGGGGCGTGTCAGAGCTAGCAGAGATCCAGAGCCTGATAGAACTGCTTCTACTCTGCTTCTGAGCTGACAGAAAATGGGGGCGTGTCAGAGATAGTGGAGATCCTGAGCCTGATAGAAGAACTGCTTCTACACTGCTTCTGAATTCACAGGAAATGGGGGCGTGTCAGAGCTAGTGGAGATCCTGAGCCTGATAACAGAACTACTTCTACACTGCTTCTTAATTCACAGCAAATGGGGGCGTGTCAGAGCTAGTGGAGATCCTGAGCCTGATAACAGAACTACTTCTACACTGCTTCTGAATTCACAGGTAATGGGGGCGTGTCAGAGCTAGTGGAGATCCTGAGCCTGATAACAGAACTACTTCTACACTGCTTCTGAATTCACAGGTAATGAGGGCGTGTCAGATCTAGTGGAGATCCTGAGCCCGATAGAAGAACTGCTTCTACACTGCTTCTGAATTCACAGGAAATGGGGGCGTGTCAGAGTTAGTGGAGATCCTGAGCCCGATAGAAGAACTGCTTCTACACTGCTTCTGAATTCACAGGTAAGGGGGCGTGTCAGAGTTAGTGGAGATCCTGAGCCCGATAGAAGAACTACTTCTACACTGCTTCTGAATTCACAGGTAATGGGGGCGTGTCAGAGCTAGTGGAGATCCTGAGCCTGATAACAGAACTACTTCTACACTGCTTCTGAATTCACAGGAAATGGGGGCGTGTCAGAGCTAGTGGAGATCCTGAGCCTGATAACAGAACTACTTCTACACTGCTTCTGAATTCACAGGAAATGGGGGCGTGTCAGAGCTAGTGGAGATCCTGAGCCTGATAACAGAACTACTTCTACACTGCTTATGAATTCACAGCAAATGGGGGCGTGTCAGAGTTAGTGGAGATCCTGAGCCTGATAGAACTGCTTCTACACTGCTTCTAAATTCACAGGTAATGGGGGCGTGTCAGAGATAGTGGAGATCCTGAGCCCGATAGAAGAACTGCTTCTACACTGCTTCTAAATTCACAGGAAATGGGGGATGCAATATCTTGACTTTAGGAGTAGTGTTGATTGCAAATTTTCGTATCGTGAATTTTTATAGCGAATTTTCTAATTGGCGATTTCTCAATCAAGAAAATAATGACTGGAGATCACAAATTCACGAATATTGCCCCTGCCGCTCATCACTGGTCCTTATCTGCTCTGTGAGCTCTGGAGCTGAAAACAAACATAGTTGAAAGTAAGGGAACGGACATCACAGCAGTACAGTGCTGGCAGAATGGAGAGGCCCCCTGCTTCTAAGTGAAATGCATCTAGCTGTGCAGCTGAAACAGGGAATCATATGGCTGAGGAAGACACCAGGGAGGCCCAAACACAACAGTTCCTTCACAGTTGTACACAGAAGCACAGCCACTTTGCACACTTTTTTGGTACACTTTAAGCCCTTGTCTGAGGTGGCATTATACCGCACACATGGTCCAGGCTCCGGGCCCCGGGGTGCTGTGTTACCTGTGGGGACATGTTGTGCGTCAGGCACAGTGTAAGGTGCTGTGTTATCGCCTCCATGCTGTACAGGTGAGTCTGGTTGGTGGAACGCAGGTAGCGCTGCAGGCTCTGAGCAATAAGGGGGAAGATGCCCTGTGCGGCCTCCCTGGGGTCTATCGCTGCTCCAGACTTCATCATGTGATCCAGACGCTGAACCTGAGAGAACGACTTATGGACAGCAACCACCAGCCTGAAAACAGACAACACACCATAAATGTATACACGGTACAGACACAATGTGATCTAGAACAGTACAGAATGTATACACCGGTCACCATGTGATCTAGAACAATGCATGCAGTATATACTGGTCCCCATTTGATCTAGAACAATACAGACTGTATATACCAGTCACCAAGTTATCTAAAATAGTACAGACTGTATATACTGGTCACCAGGTGATCTAGAACAATGCATGCAGTATATACTGGTCCCCATTTGATCTAGAACAATACAGACTGTATATACCAGTCACCAAGTTATCTAAAATAGTACAGACTGTATATACTGGTCACCAGGTGATCTAGAACAATGCATGCTGTATATACTGGTCCCCATTTGATCTAGAACAATACAGACTGTATATATCAGTCACCAAGTTATCTAAAATAGTACAGACTGTATATACTGGTCCCCATGTGATCTAGAACAATGCATGCGGTATATACTGGTCCCCATTTGATCTAGAACAGTACAGACTGTATATACCAGTCACCAAGTTATCTAAAATAGTACAGACTGTATACACTGGTCACTAGGTGATCTAGAACAATGCGTGCGGTATATAATGGTCCCCATGTGATCTAGAACAGCACAGGCTGTATATACCAGCCACCAGGCGATCTAAAAGAGTATAGACTGTATACACTGGTCACTAGGTGATCTAGAACAATACATGTGGTATATACTGGTCCCCATGTGATCTAGAACAATACAGGTGCGATATATCTAATCTAGACAAGGACAGACTGGATATAACTTTCATCTAGAACAGGACAGATAGAACATGACTAATCTAGAACAGCATGTACACACTATGGGGGAGATTTAGTGTTGGCGGTTGTTTTTGGACAGTTTTAGGTCTGTCTTTGTGTTAGATTTATGAATTGTTGCACCTTTATAATATCCTGCAGGAAAATCGGGATCAAAACCTCTTCCAAAAAGCTGAGTGTGGCGGCGCCCTAAAAGTAGACCGGGGGCGGTCGGCGCGACCTCTGCCTCAGTCTCACAGTCCAGATCTAATCCCACTTTCAGCTCTTAGACATAGAACACTGTGGAAAGAGGCGAGGATGTTTCCAGACACATCTGATAAATGCCCCCTATGTGTGCCGGCTGTAATCTAGAACCGTACCAGTGCATATAGCGCTATTCTAACACAGTATGCATGAGGAATATCTCAGGTCAGTTCTCGGCTGCGGGGTCACACTTTATGTCCCATGTTGTGTCTAGAAAAGTGTAGCGGACTGGACCCTGTACCAGAGTCTGCCCCAGTTTCCTGGAGGGGACTGCTTGCTCGCCTCCTGCCCTGCGACTATGGCCCCATGTATGCTTGTCCTGTTTGAGCGGTGATACCCCAGATAGCTCTGCTATGGAGCCCATTCGTATAATGAAAGACTATGGGAAAGACTTTAGCTCCATGGCAATTGAACTGGACATGTGTGGTCTGAGCGCCATTCAATAATGTGCGCTCAGACCTAAGCTATCTGGGGATATGCTGCATGTATATGTTTTATGTAGTAATTGTAACATTGTGTAATTTTATGTCCTTTTGCAACCATGTGCTCAATGGAGTCTGCCTCTATCCCTGGATATATTGAGCGCTCAGATCCAAGCCATCTGGGGATATGTTACATGTCTGTGTACTGTAAAGGGTGGGACATTGTGTATTGAATAGTGATGTCTGTCCTATTGTCCCCACGTGTGTATTGGAGATTTCCCTTTGTCCTGAGAGATAATTGAATGAGTCCTCGATTGTCTCCAGGACAGAAGACATTGTGTATTCTCCGGCCTGTGATGATTACATTAACCTGTGTGGGGTAATTGTATCACAGGCAGAGGGGAGGGATATGCTGGGGGGGTTTCTATTGTCCCATTGTGTGTGATTGGCTGCTGTATCCCGTGTGTCGCAGTCTTCCTTCTGGTCCCCTAGGGGAGTGTCCACCAGGTGGGAGACCTGCATAAATACCGGGCAGGTAGCCCTCAATAGGGAGAGTTCCTGTTTAACCCTCAAAGTGAAGTGTCGTCTCATAATTGGGGGAGGATCTATTGCATGCTGTTCCAGTCTGACTGCTAGGAGTGCAAACCTATTCGTATGGTTCCTATTCAACTGTCTACAGCATTCAGAGGCTTGAGAGGATTCGTATGCTTCTCAGGTTCGGTGGTTGTGGTGTCGTCTAGAGCGCTTGGAGTCCTCAGGAAACGCTAGGAGCATCTTTCAACGGAGGTACCCAGTCGGGGTGCCAGGCGATCCGTTACAAAAAGCTCCTCCAGTTTTCCTCTTCTTCCTTCCATTGAGTGACAGGGAAACATAGCTAACCACGCCCATTTCCCCACCTATACATCAAACCTGGAGCGAGCGGTGTAAGGCCTTATTCACACGTCCGTAGTGTTTATGGATCCGCAAATTGCGGGCAAGAATAGGACATGCTCTACTTTTTTGCGGAGCTGCGGCCGTAAGATTGGCGGCACGCTCCACAAAAACTGATGCGGTGAGCATAGTGTGTGCTCTCCGCATCGTTCCGTGCCCCATTCACAGTCAATGGGTCCACATGTATTCCGTAGAATTGCGGAATACATGCGTACATATATGCGGACGTGTGAATAAGGCCTAAAAATGGAAAATGTCACAAAAGCCTAATTTTGGAACCAGAATTCTGGAGTGACAAATCAGGCCCTGCAATCTAGAACAGTACAGACTGATCAGATATGTCATCTAGAATAGTATAGACCGCATATAACTTGTGTAGAACACTATAGCCTATATAACAGCAGCTCTAGAACATTACAGACCGCATATAACTCATCGAGAACACTGCAGCCTGTATAACGGCAATCTAGAACGTAATGCATATAACTCATCGAGAACACCATAGCCTATATAACAGCAGCTCTAGAACATTACAGACCGCATATAACTCATCTAGAACACTATAGCCTGTATAACAGCAGCTCTAGAACATTACAGACTGCATATAACTTATCAAGAACACTGCAGCCTGTATAACAGCAATCTAGAACATTACAGACTGCATATAACTCATCTAGAACACTGCAGCCTATATAACAGCAATCTAGACTGTAATGCATATAACTCATCGAGAACACTGCAGCCTGTATAACGGCAATCTAGAACGTAATGCATATAACTCATCTAGAACACTGCAGCCTGTATAACTGCAATCTAGAACATTACAGACTGCATATAACTTATCAAGAACACTGCAGCCTGTATAATGGCAATCTAGAACATTACAGACTGCATATAACTTATCGAGAACACTGCAGCCTGTATAACGGCAATCTAGAACGTAAAAGACTGCATATAACTCATCGAGAACACTGAAGCCTTTATAACGGCAATCTAGAACATTACAGACTACATATAACTCATCGAGAACACTGCAGCCTGTATAACAGCAATCTAGAACGTAATGCATATAACTCATCGAGAACACTGCAGCCTGTATAACAGCAATCTAGAACATGCATATAACTCATCGAGAACACTGCAGCCTGTATAACGGCAATCTAGAACATTAAAGACTGCATATAACTCATCGAGAACACTGCAGCCTGTATAACGGCAATCTAGAACATTAAAGACTGCATATAACTCATTGAGAACACTGCAGCCTGTATAGCTAATCTAGAACGGTGTAGACTGCATATAACTCATCTAGTATACTGCAACCTAGAATGGTGCAGACTGCATATAACTGTGGAACATATTCCGGATCACTGCTACTGTCACCTGGCGCGCCGCCTGCGTATCTTGCGATCCTGGTCAATGTCTGCGTAGTATCTCTCCTTGTAATTGGTTGATGCCGGGATCAGGGCCTGTGATTGGTTCACGTTGCTGTTCTCCAAACCTTCGGAAGAAGAAAAGCAGAGAACAGAGAACCTATTAGTTTATCCCAGTATCCAACAGCTCATGCCAGTAACCAGCAGCCAGTCCCAGTAACCAGCAGCCGGTCCCAGTATCCAACAGCTCATTCCAGTAACCAGCAGCCAGTCCCAGTAACCAGCATCTAGTCCCAGTAACCAGCAGCCGGTCCCCGTAACCAGCAGCCGGTCCCAGTAACCAGCAGCCGGTCCCAGTAACCAGCATCTGGTCCCAGTAACCAGCAGTCGGTCCCAGTAACCAGCAGCCGGTCCCAGTAACCAGCAGCCAGTCCCAGTAACCAGCAGCCGGTCCCAGTAACCAGCAGCCGGTCCCCATAACCAGCACCTGATCCTATTAACCAGCAGCCGGTCCCAGTAACCAGAAGCCAATCCCAGTAACCAGCAGCCGGTCCCAGTAACCAGCAGCCGGTCCCAGTAACCAGCAGCCGGTCCCAGTATCCAACAGCTCATGCCAGTAACCAGCAGCCAGTCCCAGTAACCAGCAGCCGGTCCCAGTATCCAACAGCTCATTCCAGTAACCAGCAGCCAGTCCCAGTAACCAGCAGCCAATCCCAGTAACCAGCAGCCAGTCCCAGTAACCAGCAGCTCATTCCAGTAACCAGCAGCCAGTCCCAGTAACCATCATCTGGTCCCAGTAACCAGCAGCCGGTCCCAGTATTCAACAGCTCATTCCAGTAACCAGCAGCCAATCCCAGTAACCAGCAGCCAATCCCAGTAACCAGCAGCCGGTCCCAGTAACCAGCAGCCGGTCCCAGTAACCAGCAGCCGGTCCCAGTATCCAACAGCTCATTCCAGTAACCAGCAGCCAATCCCAGTAACCAGCAGCCAATCCCAGTAACCAGCAGCCGGTCCCAGTAACCAGCAGCCGGTCCCAGTAACCAGCAGCCGGTCCCAGTATCCAACAGCTCATGCCAGTAACCAGCAGCCAGTCCCAGTAACCAGCAGCGGGTCCCAGTAACCAGCAGCCGGTCCCAGTAACCAGCAGCCGGTCCCAGTATCCAACAGCTCATTCCAGTAACCAGCAGCAAGTCCCAGTAACCATCATCTGGTCCCAGTAACCAGCAGCCGGTCCCAGTATCCAACAGCTCATTCCAGTAACCAGCAGCCAGTCCCAGTAACCAGCATCTGGTCCCAGTAACCAGCAGCCGGTCCCAGTAACCAGAAGCCAATCCCAGTAACCAGCAGACGGGTCCAGTAACACGCAGCCGATCCCAGAAATCAGCAGCCGATCTCCGTAACCAGCAGCCAATCCCCGTAACCAGCAGCCGATCCCCGTAACCAGCAGCCGGCCCTTGTAACCAGCAGCCAGTCCCAGTAACTAGCAGCCGATCCCAGTAACCAGCAGCCGGGCCCAGAAATCAGCAGGGGAGGATCTATTTCTGTGGCTATGGCTATCAGACAGCAGGGACACTGGGCCAATCAGGCTTGGTTCTGGTGTCACATGCTTCCTTCAGCCGCCTGTGATTGGCCCCTTGGTGTTTGTACGGTTTTGGACTCCTGGTACTGACCCCACCGGTTATGTGATTATATCCTGCTTTAGCTTGGACGCTTTATCTCCTGGTTCTGTTTTTGTCTCTACCCCATTTTGTCTAGGAGGACCCTGCTCTGTAGCAGAGGGAGACCCAGCAGCGCCATCACCAGAAACCAGCTAGAAGCAAAGCTGAGAGGCAGAGGAAGGAAAAGTCAGTGCCAGAGGTACTATAGAAACCAGAGGAGGTACTATAGAAACCAGAGGAGGTACCATAGAAACCAGAGGAGGTACTATAGAAACCAGAGGAGGTACTATAGAAACCAGAGGAGGTACTATAGAAACCAGAGGAGCTACTATAGAAACCAGAGGAGGTACTATAGAGACCAGAGGAGGTACTATAGTGACCAGAGGAGGTACTATAGAAACCAGAGGAGGTACTATAGAGACCAGAGGAGGTACTATAGAAACCAGAGGAGGTACTATAGAAACCAGAGGAGGTACTATAGAAACCAGAGGAGGTACTATAGAAACCAGAGGAGGTACTATAGAAACCAGAGGAGGTACTATAGAGACCAGAGGAGGTACTATAGAGACCAGAGGAGGTACTATAGAGACCAGAGGAGGTACTATAGAAACCAGAGGAGGTACTATAGAAACCAGAGGAGGTACTATAGAAACCAGAGGAGGTACTATAGAAACCAGAGGAGGTACTATAGAAACCAGAGGAGGTACTATAGAGACCAGAGGAGGTACTATAGAGACCAGAGGAGGTACTATAGAGACCAGAGGAGGTACTATAGAGACCAGAGGAGGTACTATAGAGACCAGAGGAGGTACTATAGAAACCAGAGGAGGTACTATAGAGACCAGAGGAGGTACTATAGAGACCAGAGGAGGTACTATAGAAACCAGAGGAGGTACTATAGAAACCAGAGGAGGTACTATAGAAACCAGAGGAGGTACTATAGAAACCAGAGGAGGTACTATAGAAACCAGAGGAGGTACTATAGAGACCAGAGGAGGTACTATAGAGACCAGAGGAGGTACTATAGAAACCAGAGGAGGTACTATAGAAACCAGAGGAGGTACTATAGAAACCAGAGGAGGTACTATAGAGACCAGAGGAGGTACTATAGAGACCAGAGGAGGTACTATAGAGACCAGAGGAGGTACTATAGAAACCAGAGGAGGTACTATAGAAACCAGAGGAGGTACTATAGAAACCAGAGGAGGTACTATAGAAACCAGAGGAGGTACTATAGAAACCAGAGGAGGTACTATAGAAACCAGAGGAGGTACTATAGAAACCAGAGGAGGTACTATAGAAACCAGAGGAGGTACTATAGAAACCAGAGGAGGTACTATAGAAACCAGAGGAGGTACTATAGAGACCAGAGGAGGTACTATAGAGACCAGAGGAGGTACTATAGAGACCAGAGGAGGTACTATAGAAACCAGAGGAGGTACTATAGAAACCAGAGGAGGTACTATAGAAACCAGAGGAGGTACTATAGAAACCAGAGGAGGTACTATAGAGACCAGAGGAGGTACTATAGAAACCAGAGGAGGTACTATAGAAACCAGAGGAGGTACTATAGAGACCAGAGGAGGTACTATAGAGACCAGAGGAGGTACTATAGAAACCAGAGGAGGTACTATAGAAACCAGAGGAGGTACTATAGAAACCAGAGGAGGATACTATAGAGACCAGAGGAGGTACTATAGAGACCAGAGGAGGTACTATAGAGACCAGAGGAGGTACTATAGAAACCAGAGGAGGTACTATAGAAACCAGAGGAGGTACTATAGAGACCAGAGGAGGTACTATAGAGACCAGAGGAGGTACTATAGAAACCAGAGGAGGTACTATAGAAACCAGAGGAGGTACTATAGAGAACCAGAGGAGGTACTATAGAAACCAGAGGAGGCTACTATAGAAACCAGAGGAGGTACTATAGAAACCAGAGGAGGTACTATAGAGACCAGAGGAGGTACTATAGAAACCAGAGGAGGTACTATAGAAACCAGAGGAGGTACTATAGAAACCAGAGGAGGTACTATAGAAACCAGAGGAGGTACTATAGAGACCAGAGGAGGTACTATAGAAACCAGAGGAGGTACTATAGAGACCAGAGGAGGTACTATAGAGACCAGAGGAGGTACTATAGAAACCAGAGGAGGTACTATAGAAACCAGAGGAGGTACTATAGAGACCAGAGGAGGTACTATAGAGACCAGAGGAGGTACTATAGAGACCAGAGGAGGTACTATAGAAACCAGAAGAGGTACTATAGAAACCAGAGGAGGTACTATAGAAACCAGAGGAGGTACTATAGAAACCAGAGGAGCTACTATAGAAACCAGAGGAGGTACTATAGAAACCAGAGGAGGTACTATAGAAACCAGAGGAGGTACTATAGAAACCAGAGGAGGTACTATAGAAACCAGAGGAGGTACTATAGAGACCAGAGGAGGTACTATAGAAACCAGAGGAGGTACTATAGAAACCAGAGGAGGTACTATAGAAACCAGAGGAGGTACTATAGAAACCAGAGGAGGTACTATAGAAACCAGAGGAGGTACTATAGAGACCAGAGGAGGTACTATAGAAACCAGAGGAGGTACTATAGAAACCAGAGGAGGTACTATAGAGACCAGAGGAGGTACTATAGAGACCAGAGGAGGTACTATAGAAACCAGAGGAGGTACTATAGAGACCAGAGGAGCTACTATAGAGACCAGAGGAGGTACTATAGAAACCAGAGGAGGTACTATAGAAACCAGAGGAGGTACTATAGAGACCAGAGGAGGTACTATAGAAACCAGAGGAGGTACTATAGAGACCAGAGGAGGTACTATAGAAACCAGAGGAGGTACTATAAAAAACCAGAGGAGGTACTATAGAAACCAGAGGAGGTACTATAGAAACCAGAGGAGGTACTATAGAAACCAGAAGAGGTACCATAGAAACCAGAGGAGCTACTATAGAAACCAGAGGAGCTACTATAGAAACCAGAGGAGCTACTATAGAAACCAGAGGAGGTACTATAGAAACCAGAGGAGCTACTATAGAAACCAGAGGAGGTACTATAGAGACCAGAGGAGGTACTATAGAGACCAGAGGAGGTACTATAGAGACCAGCGGAGGTACCATAGAAACCAGAGGAGGTACTATAGAAACCAGAGGAGCTACTATAGAAACCAGAGGAGGTACTATAGAGACCAGAGGAGGTACTATAGAAACCAGAAGAGGTACTATAGAAACCAGAGGAGGTACTATAGAAACCAGAGGAGGTACTATAGAAACCAGAGGAGGTACTATAGAAACCAGAGGAGGTAATATAGAAACCAGAGGAGGTACTATAGAAACCAGAGGAGGTACTATAGAGACCAGAGGAGGTACTATAGAAACCAGAGGAGGTACTATAGAAACCAGAGAAGGTACTATAAAAAACCAGAGGAGGTACTATAGAGACCAGAGGAGGTACTGTAGAAACCAGAGGAGGTACTAAAGAAACCAGTGGAGGTACTATAGAAACCAGAGGAGCTACTATAGAAACCAGAGGAGGTACTATAGAGACCAGAGGAGGTACTATAGAGACCAGAGGAGGTACTATAGAAACCAGAGGAGGTACTATAGAGACCAGAGGAGGTACTATAGAAACCAGAGGAGGTACTATAGAAACCAGAGGAGGTACTATAGAAACCAGAGGAGGTACTATAGAAACCAGAGGAGCTACTATAGAAACCAGAGGAGGTACTATAGAAACCAGAGGAGGTACTATAGAGACCAGAGGAGGTACTATAGAGACCAGAGGAGGTACTATAGAGACCAGAGGAGGTACTATAGAGACCAGAGGAGGTACTATAGAGAACAGAGGAGGTACTATAGAGACCAGAGGAGGTACTATAGAGACCAGAGGAGGTACCCTACAACAAGAGTGTGCCCCAGAGGACCCACGTGTCTGCCTCTCCATCACTGGTATCTCCTGCTGTCCCCTCAGTGCGGATGCTACATTTTGGCGTCACGAACAGGATACGGACATTTCTGCTCCAAAGCGGAATCTGAACTGTGTGCTTTAACCATTTTGCCCGGTTTGCTTTATTGAACTTTCTGTGGCCAAAGAAGTGCGCAAAAATCATCCCAGCAGCGCTCCTGTGCATTGCGCTGATCTGGAGGAAAAATCGCGGTGCAAAAGTGTGGATTTATGGACTATTTCGTGTTTCAATACCACCGCTTGCTGTCCGCTGCTGTCAGTGAATTGAAGAAGTTATGCTTAAAGATGGCCGCCTGAGTTGTGGAATCGTATGCTGTGCCATCACTGTGCTTTGCTGGCGGGAAAATTTGGCCATCCGCTGAGAGAGCGGGAAGAGGACGCTTCTACGTTACCGCCCTATTTGAATGGATTACAATATGGACACCGCCTACCCTATACTGGAATACCTAGGGGGCGTACAAAAAGCGGCAGGGTGGAGCCTGCAGCAACAGTGGCTCACCCTGCTCCGCGATTTCCTGCCTGAGCCAGAGGGATCCGGATCTTCAGGAGCAGCGATGGAGGCGACCTCAAGAACAACCCGTGAGTGTCGTGCACCTCCTGCGTATACCCCAAGAGGTGAGGCCCAGTATTGCCCATGGCCATGGGTCGGGACTTGCCGTATTCACCGGTCGCGGGATGGCCTTTCCCCATGAAACCCTCCATGACCGGCTCTGATGGCGGAGGTCCGCGCTGCGGCAGCCTGGAAGACCACCGCTCAAAAGAAGTGTTTTGAGGAGATCACAAAGAGCATCTACGAGGACCCGTTTGAGGGCAAGCCCCAGTTGGAGCGCTGCACGGGGATCGTACTTGAATTTGATAAGGCCCGGGGGTTCGGCTTCATCCAGGAGACTGGCACCAACCGGGATTATTATGTCAACCACCGGTCCGTGAAACGAAGCTACCTACGGGAGAGGCTGCACAATCTGATAGCAGGTGGGCTGGTGGAGTTCACCCCCGCCGAGGGCCTGCGAGGTCCTTATGCTACAGCTGTATCACGCCTGCGAGCCGGAGGACTGGGAGAGCGGTGAGGACCACTTCAGCCCAGCGGCAGCATCTGAACCCGCGCCTGGGCCTGTCCGCTCCACCTTCCAGGAGCATGCCACCTTTATCGGGCCTAACATCTTTTGGCAGCCAACTGTCCTTGAGAGGCCTGCCAGCCCCTATCCTTCCCCAGAGCTGCAACGTCGGGAGAGGGAGATGGCTGCAAAGGAGAAGAAGGAGAGGTGGGAGGCCTACCTAGCAGCACTACTGCCTGCCAGCGTGGAAGCACCCGTTGTGGAGACACCTAAAGTCTACAGACCAGAGAAGCAGTGTTATGTCCGGAGTGTCCGGCGGGTCCTGTTTCCAGTAAAGGAAGATGAGCTGGATGCCCAGAGGGAATGGAGCTATGTGTATCGTCCACCCTGATGGTACCGTGCTATGGCACTTCCACGGCCGACCAGCTACTACAGGAGCCGCCTGTGTCCTCTGAGGAGTGAGCCAGAGGAATACGACACCTACCTGTGAGCAGGCCTGCTAGGCCATGCTGCTGAACCTCACAGGGACATCATAGCTTGTTGCAGGATCAGTGTCCTATTTGTGTGTTACTGGTTGGTAGAGCTGCTGCCAGTTCCCCATGGCCCAGTGGCGATTGAAAGAAGACCACTAGTAGTACCACTGCTCCCAGCCATACTGTTCCAGTACATCCTGCCTGTTGGGCCTGCTGTTTTAATTGCACCTTATTCCCTTTTTAACCCCCTTTTCAGGTTGAGAAGGGTTCTTGCATCAGCACTTATGTAACAGGGCTTACCAGGAGAAAAATATCCCTGGGATTGTGGAAGTCCTGTGCTGTAATCATTTTATTGCCCTAATTTTATTCAAGTATGTGCCCAGAGATGGACTCCCCATGTGCGAGCCTCTGAGATATTGTTTTATTGTGGACTAATGCGCCTTATCATATTTTACAGACTATCCTGGCTATCTCATTTACGCTGTGCCAGGTCAGCGCCCCTGTTCCATTCACCATCATGGGAAGAGAACCACGCCCTTGTCACCGCACTTCACCTTTGCCAGTGGAACCCCCTGTGTTATTTATGCAGATTGTCTTTATCGTTAAATGTACCTGCATTATGTCTTTCCCTTACAGGTGGTGGTATCCAGCTGGGCGGGCCCTGTTGAGTGCGAGGGCGCACTCAGGTTAAAGCAGCGGGGTATGTAGTGTCCCACTCCGTGATGGTGGGCACTACAGAAGGGTCAAACAAAAATTTTTAACAGCACTCTGCAACCAGAACTCTGCCCTGTCTCTACGACAGAAGCTATAAGAGGCAGTTAGTGTACATTTTGATCAAAAGGTAATAAGCCACTCGCCACGCCAAGGCCCCTTTGTGAGTGGTCCTAACGCTAAATCCTACCAGTTATGGGCCATGACAGCCACATAAAATCCAGGGAGTGCGGGCCCAGCATGCATGCTGGAATCAACCATACCCATTAACCCTTTCTGGTTATAGGTTATTTGTGCCGCTCGCTTTGCGACACAAAGTTTTTAAGGAGCACCATGACAGTGTTCTTGCCGGGCACCCGGGGAGTAGAGCCACAGTGGATCTCATTGCTCGCAGATTCTGGTGGCTATAGCTCTTCGTAAGACGGTTGAGGGATTTGTGGCAG
Source organism: Bufotes viridis (assembly GCA_033119425.1). NCBI lineage: Eukaryota > Metazoa > Chordata > Amphibia > Anura > Bufonidae > Bufotes > Bufotes viridis. The sequence goes on along the minus strand of CM065591.1, from coordinate 3,474,403 downwards.
CCTGTGAGACCTGCGCTCGTGCCAAGGTCCCTCATTCACGGCCATCGGGATCTCTCCTCCCCTTACCCATACCTTCCTGTCCTTGGACGCATCTGTCCATGGACTTCATTACGGACTTGCCTCGCTCCTCGGGGAAGACTGTGATTCTGGTGGTAGTGGACCGTTTTAGCAAAATGGCACTTTTTATTCCTTTTCCTGGGTTACCCAATGCTAAGACGCTGGCGCGTTTGTTGATCACATTGTTAAATTACATGGCATTCCTTCAGACATCGTTTCTGATAGGGGCACGCAATTTGTTTCCAGATTCTGGAAGGCCTTCTGTTCTCGATTGGGGGTTCGGTTGTCGTTTTCTTCTGCTTTTCATCTGCAGTCGAATGGTCAGACCGAACGCGTCAATCAGAATCTGGAGACATATCTGCGCTGTTTTGTTGCGGAGAATCAGGAGAATTGGTGTTCTTTTTTGTTCCTTGCGGAGTTTGCTTTAAATAGCCGTCGCCAGGAGTCCTCTGATAAGTCACCATTTTTTGGTGCATATGGGTTTCATCCGCAGTTTGGGACATTCTCTGGAGAGGGGTCTTCTGGTTTACATGAGGAGGAGAGATTTTCCTCGTCCTTGTCCCTTATTTGGCAAAAGATTCAGGGTAATCTAAAGAGGATGAGTGAGAGATATAAGCGTGTGGCGGATAAGAGACGTGTGCCTGGTCCGGACCTGAATGTGGGCGATCTGGTGTGGTTGTCTACAAAGAATATCAAACTGAAGGTTCCCTCCTGGAAGTTGGGTCCTAGGTTTATTGGGCCTTACAAGATCTTATCCGTCATCAATCCCGTTGCTTTCCGTCTTGATCTTCCTCAGACTTGGAAGATCCATAATGTTTTTCACAAGTCCCTAGGGAAACCTTATGTCCAACCTACTGTTCCTTCCTCTTTGCCTCCTCCCCCGATTTTAGTTGATGGTAATCTTGAATTTCAGGTCTCCAGGATTGTGGATTCCCGCATTATCCGCGGTTCTCTTCAGTACCTCGTTCATTGGGAAGGTTATGGTCCTGAGGAGAGGATGTGGGTCCCACTGGCGGACATTAAGGCCACTCGTCTCTTCAGGGCTTTCCATCGGTCTCATCCTGAGAAGGTCAGTCCTGAGTGTCCGGAGTCCACCCGTAGAAGGGGGGTACTGTCACCACCGGTCCTGGGAGACGGTCGGTCAGAGGTTCCTCCCTGTCTTGTGTATGACGTTCTTTATTTTGGTTTCACTTTGCTCAGTTCCTTTCTCTCCCTCAGCTGCCTCTTATCTTGATTAATTGGTTTGCTTTATATTCCCTCCCTTACTGCTCCTCCTTGCGGTTTATATTACTTCCTGGATGAAGTGTGTGCTGCTGGAGGCTGCAGTTGTTTTGCTCTAAGATAAGTGCATTCCGTTTACTTTGTGTTTTGTTTTCTGGCTTGATTCTAGGTGACCCTGACTCCCTCCGTATTCAGTGCAGGGAGCCGGTGGCCGTTCCCCTCACTACTATAGGGAATTCAGGTGTCACTCAGTTATAGGTACGAGGGCATGTATCTGTCTACCACCGGGACCTGTACATGTGCACAGTAGTTTGGGAGTTCTTAGGGATTTATAGAGCCCTCCTATGTTTTCCTTAGTTTGGGATCAAGCCAGTCTGTCGTTCTTTATCAGTTCCTGCTAACTGTCCCCCATCCTTGACAGTCATATACAGGAACGATCCCTGGCCCCTCTTCATGTCAGGGCATATACAGGAACGATCCCTGGCCCCTCTTCATGTCAGGTCATATACAGGAATGATCCCTGGCCCCTCTTCATGTCAGGGCATATACAGGAACGATCCCTGGCCCCTCTTCATGTCAGGTCATATGCAGGAATGATCCCTGGCCCCTCTTCATGTCAGGGCATATACAGGAACGATCCCTGGCCCCTCTTCATGTCAGGTCATATGCAGGAATGATCCCAGGCCCCTCTTCATGTCAGGGCATATACAAGAACGATCCCTGGCCCCTCTTCATGTCAGGGCATATACAAGAACGATCCCTGGCCCCTCTTCATGTCAGGTCATATACAGGAATGATCCCTGGCCCCTCTTCATGTCAGGTCATATACAAGAACAATCCCTGGCCCCTCTTCATGTCAGAGCATTTACAGGAACGATCCCTGGCCCCTCTTCATGTCAGGTCATGTACAGGAACGATCCCTGGCCCCTCTTCATGTCAGGTCATATACAAGAACAATCCCTGGCCCCTCTTCATATCAGAGCATTTACAGGAACGATCCCTGGGCTTTCGCCATGACTGCCCATCAGTTCATCTCACATAGAGGAAGGAGTCTTGGCTCTTCTACATTTCTGTTGTTGGGTTAGCTCGTATTGTGAACAGAGTTCTGGACCTTCACCATCGATGCCCTTGAGGTCATCACACATATAGGAGAGATCCCTGGTCCTACTTATTGGTTGTCTTGGAGGTCAACTCAACTATTGGACAGAGCTCTTGGTCCTTTTTCCTGTCTATCCTGAAAGTCAGCTCACATAGAAGACAGAACCCTGGTCTTCCTCCACGGCTATCCTGGAGGTTGTCATACAGGACAGAACCCTGGTCTTCCTCCACGGCTATCCTGGAGGTTGTCATACAGGACAGAACCCTGGTCTTCCTCCATGACTATCCTTGAGGTTGTCATGCAGGACAGAACCCTGGTCTTCCTCCATGACTATCCTGGAGGTTGTCATGCAGGACAGAACCCTGGTCTTCCTCCATGACTATCCTGGAGGTTGTCATGCAGGACAGATCCCAGGTCTTCCTCCATGACTATCCTGGAGGTTGTCATGCAGGACAGATCCCAGGTCTTCCTCCATGACTATCCTGGAGGTTGTCATGCAGGATAGATCCCAGGTCTTTCTCCACGACTATCCTGAGGTTGTCATACAGGACAGAACCCTGGTCTTCCTCCAAGACTATCCTGGAGGTTGTCATGCAGGACAGATCCCAGGTCTTCCTCCATGACTATCCTGGAGGTTGTCATGCTGGACAGATCCCAGGTCTTTCTCCATGACTATCCTGAGGTTGTCATACAGGACAGAACCCTGGTCTTCCTCCATGACTATCCTGGAGGTTGTCATGCAGGACAGATCCCAGGTCTTCCTCCATGACTATCCTGGAGGTTGTCATGCAGGACAGATTCCAGGTCTTTCTCCATGACTATCCTGAGGTAGTCATACAGGACAGAACCCTGGTCTTCCTCCATGACTATCCTGGAGGTTGTCATGCAGGACAGATCCCAGGTCTTCCTCCATGACTATCCTGGAGGTTGTCATACAGGACAGAACCCTGGTCTTCCTCCATGACTATCCTGGAGGTTGTCATGCAGGACAGATCCCAGGTCTTCCTCCATGACTATCCTGGAGGTTGTCAAACAGGACATAACCCTGGTCCTTCTCCATGACTATCCTGGAGGTTGTCATGCAGGACAGATCCCAGGTCTTCCTCCATGACTATCCTGGAGGTTGTCATGCAGGACAGAACCCTGGTCTTCCTCCACAGCTATCCTGGAGGTTGTCATGCAGGACAGAACCCTCGTCTTCCTCCACGGCTATCCTGGAGGTTGTCATAGAGGACAGAACCCTGGTCTTCCTCCACGGCTATCCTGGAGGTTGTCATGCAGAACAGAACCCTCGTCTTCCTCCACAGCTATCCTGGAGGTTGTCATGCAGGACAGAACCCTCGTCTTCCTCCACGGCTATCCTGGAGGTTGTCATAGAGGACAGAACCCTGGTCTTCCTCCATGACTATCCTGGAGGTTGTCATAGAGGACAGAACCCTGGTCTTCCTCCATGACTATCCTGGAGGTTGTCATAGAGGACAGAACCATGGTCTTCCTCCATGACTATCCTGGAGGTTGTTATACAGGACAGATCCCTGGTCTTCCTCCATGACTATCCTGGAGGTTGTTATACAGGACAGATCCCTGGTCTTCCTCCATGCCATAGAGCTCAGCTCCCATAGAGCCGGGACCCCAAGTGTTTCTCCATGGCGGCCCTGGAGGTCAGCTAACACATCTACCTGCTCCTCCTCCAGGCTAAAAATAGGAAAATAATAGGGAGGTTCCCAAAGTAGGGATTTGAAGTATTGGTAGACATTGTACACCTCATGCAGAGCTGCACTTACCATCCACAAGGAGACATTTGCCCTCAAAGCTCTGCTCTTGTTTCCTGGTCTGAGGTCTTGGGGTAAAGGCTGGAAAGTCTTTGTAGAAATTTTCTAACACGAACAATGCTGATCTCTGTAGACTGAGCACATGTGATATATACTGGTTATTATATCTACTACATACTGTATATACACAACCAGTAGGTGACATCTCTATATACAGCACATGTGATATATACTGGTTATTATATCTACTACATACCGTATATACACAACCAGTAGATGACATCTCTATATACAGCACATGTGATATATACTGGTTATTATATCTACAACATACTGTATATACACAACCAGTAGGTGACATCTCTATATACAGCACATGTGATATATACTGGTTATTATATCTACTACATACCGTATATACACAACCAGTAGATGACGATCTCTATATACAGCACATGTGATATATACTGGTTATTATATCTACAACATACTGTATATACACAACCAGTAGGTGACATCTCTATATACAGCACATGTGATATATACTGGTTATTATATCTACTACATACCGTATGTACACAACCAGTAGGTGGCGATCTCTATATACAGCACATGTGATATATACTGGTTATTATATCTACTACATACCGTATATACACAACCAGTAGGTGACATCTCTATATACAGCACATGTGATATATACTGGTTATTATATCTACTACATACCGTATGTACACAACCAGTAGATGACACCACTATATACAGCACATGTGATATATACTGGTTATTATATCTACTACATACCGTATATACACAACCAGTAGGTGACATCTCTATATACAGCACATGTGATATATACTGGTTATTATATCTACTACATACCGTATATACACAACCAGTAGGTGACATCTCTATATACAGCACATGTGATATATACTGGTTATTATATCTACTACATACCGTATATACACAACCAGTAGATGACACCACTATATACAGCACATGTGATATATACTGGTTATTATATCTACTACATACCGTATATACACAACCAGTAGATGTAGACCTCTATATACAGCACATGTGATATATACTGGTTATTATATCTACTACATACCGTATATACACAACCAGTAGATGACATCTCTATATACGGCACATGTGATATATACTGGTTATTATATCTACTACATACCGTATATACACAACCAGTACATGGAGACCTCTATATACAGCACATGTGATATATACTGGTTATTATATCTACTACATACCGTATATACACAACCAGTAGGTGACATCTCTATATACAGCACATGTGATATCTACTGGTTATTATATCTACTACATACCGTATATACACAACCAGTAGGTGACATCTCTATATACAGCACATGTTATATTATACTGGTTATTATATCTACTACATACCGTATATACACAACTAGTAGATGGAGATCTCTATATACAGCACATGTGATATATACTGGTTATTATATCTACTACATACCGTATATACACAACCAGTAGATGTAGACCTCTATATACGGCACATGTGATATATACTGGTTATTATATCTACTACATACCGTATATACACAACCAGTAGGTGACATCTCTATATACAGCACATGTGATATCTACTGGTTATTATATCTACTACATACCGTATATACACAACCAGTAGGTGACATCTCTATATACAGCACATGTTATATTATACTGGTTATTATATCTACTACATACCGTATATACACAACTAGTAGATGGCGATCTCTATATACAGCACATGTGATATATACTGGTTATTATATCTACTACATACTGTATATACACAACCAGTAGGTGACATCTCTATATACAGCACATGTGATATATACTGGTTATTATATCTACTACATACCGTATATACACAACCAGTAGATGGAGATCTCTATATACAGCACATGTGATATATACTAGTTATTATATCTACTACATACCGTATGTACACAACCAGTAGGTGTAGACCTCTATATACAGCACATGTGATATATACTGGTTATTATATCTACTACATACCGTATATACACAACCAGTAGGTGACATCTCTATATACAGCACATGTGATATATACTGGTTATTATATCTACTACATACCGTATATACACAACCAGTAGATGGCGATCTCTATATACAGCACATGTGATATATACTGGTTATTATATCTACTACATACTGTATATACACAACCAGTAGGTGACATCTCTATATACAGCACATGTGATATATACTGGTTATTATATCTACTACATACCGTATGTACACAACCAGTAGGTGGTGATCTCTATATACAGCACATGTGATATATACTGGTTATTATATCTACTACATACTGTATATACACAACCAGTAGGTGACATCTCTATATACAGCACATGTGATATATACTGGTTATTATATCTACTACATACCGTATATACACAACCAGTAGGTGTAGACCTCTATATACGGCACATGTGATATATACTGGTTATTATATCAACTACATACCGTATATACACAACCAGTACATGTAGACCTCTATATACAGCACATGTGATATATACAGGTTATTATATCTACTACATACCGTATATACACAACCAGTAGATGGAGATCTCTATATACAGCACATGTGTTATATACTAGTTATATCTACTACATACCGTATATACACAACCAGTAGATGGTGATCTCTATATACAGCACATGTGATATATACTGGTTATTATATCTACTACATACCGTATATACACAACCAGTAGATCATGATCTCTATATACAGCACATGTGATATATACTGGTTATTATATCTACTACATACCGTATATACACAACCAGTAGATGACACCACTATATACAGCACATGTGATATATACTGGTTGTTATATCTACTGCATACCGTATATACACAACCAGTAGATGGCGATCTCTATATACAGCACAGGTGATATATACTGGTTATTATATCTACTACATACCGTATATACACAACCAGTAGATGGAGATCTCTATATACAGCACATGTGATATATACTAGTTATATCTACTACATACCGTATATACACAACCAGTAGATGGTGATCTCTATATACAGCACAGGTGATATATAATGGTTAGTATATCTACTACATACCGTATATACACAACCAGTAGATGACACCACTATATACAGCACATGTGATATATACTGGTTATTATATCTACTACATACCGTATATACACAACCAGTAGATGGCGATCTCTATATACAGCACATGTGATATATACTGGTTATTATATCTACTACATACCGTATATACACAACCAGTAGATGACGATCTCTATATACAGCACATGTGATATATACTGGTTATTATATCTACTACATACCGTATATACACAACCAGTAGATGGCGATCTCTATATACAGCACAGGTGATATATACTGGTTATTATATCTACTACATACCGTATATACACAACCAGTAGATGGTGATCTCTATATACAGCACATGTGATATATACTGGTTATTATATCTACTACATACCGTATATACACAACCAGTAGATGGCGATCTCTATATACAGCACATGTGATATATACTGGTTATTATATCTACTACATACCGTATATACACAACCAGTAGATGGCGATCTCTATATACAGCACATGTGATATATACTAGTTATTATATCTACTACATACCGTATATACACAACCAGTAGATGGCGATCTCTATATACAGCACATGTGATATATACTGGTTATTATATCTACTACATACCGTATATACACAACCAGTAGATGGAGATCTCTATATACAGCACATGTGATATATACTAGTTATTATATCTACTACATACCGTATATACACAACCAGTAGATGACATCTCTATATACAGCACATGTGATATATACTGGTTATTATATCTACTACATACCGTATATACACAACCAGTAGATGGCGATCTCTATATACAGCACATGTGATATATACTGGTTATTATATCTACTACATACCGTATATACACAACCAGTAGATGGCGATCTCTATATACAGCACATGTGATATATACTGGTTATTATATCTACTACATACCGTATATACACAACCAGTAGATGGCGATCTCTATATACAGCACATGTGATATATACTGGTTATTATATCTACTACATACCGTATATACACAACCAGTAGATGACGATCTCTATATACAGCACATGTGATATATACTGGTTATTATATCTACTACATACCGTATATACACAACCAGTAGATGGCGATCTCTATATACAGCACATGTGATATATACTGGTTATTATATCTACTACATACCGTATATACACAACCAGTAGATGGCGATCTCTATATACAGCACATGTGATATATACTGGTTATTATATCTACTACATACCGTATATACACAACCAGTAGATGACGATCTCTATATACAGCACATGTGATATATACTGGTTATTATATCTACTACATACCGTATATACACAACCAGTAGATGGCGATCTCTATATACAGCACATGTGATATATACTGGTTATTATATCTACTACATACCGTATATACACAACCAGTAGATGGCGATCTCTATATACAGCACATGTGATATATACTGGTTATTATATCTACTACATACCGTATATACACAACCAGTAGATGGACATCTCTATATACAGCACATGTGATATATACTGGTTATTATATCTACTACATACCGTATATACACAACCAGTAGATGGCGATCTCTATATACAGCACATGTGATATATACTGGTTATTATATCTACTACATACCGTATATACACAACCAGTAGATGGCGATCTCTATATACAGCACATGTGATATATACTGGTTATTATATCTACTACATACCGTATATACACAACCAGTAGATGGAGATCTCTATATACAGCACATGTGATATATACTAGTTATTATATCTACTACATACCGTATATACACAACCAGTAGATGGCGATCTCTATATACAGCACATGTGATATATACTGGTTATTATATCTACTACATACCGTATATACACAACCAGTAGATGGACGATCTCTATATACAGCACATGTGATATATACTGGTTATTATATCTACTACATACCGTATATACACAACCAGTAGATGGCGATCTCTATATACAGCACATGTGATATATACTGGTTATTATATCTACTACATACCGTATATACACAACCAGTAGATGGCGATCTCTATATACAGCACATGTGATATATACTGGTTATTATATCTACTACATACCGTATATACACAACCAGTAGATGGCGATCTCTATATACAGCACATGTGATATATACTGGTTATTATATCTACTACATACCGTATATACACAACCAGTAGATGGCGATCTCTATATACAGCACATGTGATATATACTGGTTATTATATCTACTACATACCGTATATACACAACCAGTAGATGGCGATCTCTATATACAGCACATGTGATATATACTGGTTATTATATCTACTACATACCGTATATACACAACCAGTAGATGGACATCTCTATATACAGCACATGTGATATATACTGGTTATTATATCTACTACATACCGTATATACACAACCAGTAGATGGCGATCTCTATATACAGCACATGTGATATATACTGGTTATTATATCTACTACATACCGTATATACACAACCAGTAGATGACACCTCTATATACAGCACATGTGATATATACTGGTTATTATATCTACTACATACCGTATATACACAACCAGTAGATGGACGATCTCTATATACAGCACATGTGATATATACTGGTTATTATATCTACTACATACCGTATATACACAACCAGTAGATGGCGATCTCTATATACAGCACATGTGATATATACTGGTTATTATATCTACTACATACCGTATATACACAACCAGTAGATGGCGATCTCTATATACAGCACATGTGATATATACTGGTTATTATATCTACTACATACCGTATATACACAACCAGTAGATGGCGATCTCTATATACAGCACATGTGATATATACTGGTTATTATATCTACTACATACCGTATATACACAACCAGTAGATGGAGATCTCTATATACAGCACATGTGATATATACTGGTTAATATATCTACTACATACCGTATATACACAACCAGTAGGTGACGATCTCTATATACAGCACATGTGATATATACTAGTTATTATATCTACTACATACCGTATATACACAACCAGTAGGTGACATCTCTATATACAGCACATGTGATATATACTGGTTATTATATCTACTACATACCGTATATACACAACCAGTAGATGGAGATCTCTATATACAGCACATGTGATATATACTGGTTATTATATCTACTACATACCGTATATACACAACCAGTAGATGGAGATCTCTATATACAGCACATGTGATATATACTGGTTATTATATCTACTACATACCGTATATACACAACCAGTAGATGGCGATCTCTATATACAGCACATGTGATATATACTGGTTATTATATCTACTACATACCGTATATACACAACCAGTAGATGGCGATCTCTATATACAGCACATGTGATATATACTGGTTATTATATCTACTACATACCGTATATACACAACCAGTAGATGGCGATCTCTATATACAGCACATGTGATATATACTGGTTATTATATCTACTACATACCGTATATACACAACCAGTAGATGGCGATCTCTATATACAGCACATGTGATATATACTGGTTATTATATCTACTACATACCGTATATACACAACCAGTAGATGGCGATCTCTATATACAGCACATGTGATATATACTGGTTATTATATCTACTACATACCGTATATACACAACCAGTAGATGACATCTCTATATACAGCACATGTGATATATACTGGTTATTATATCTACTACATACCGTATATACACAACCAGTAGATGGCGATCTCTATATACAGCACATGTGATATATACTGGTTATTATATCTACTACATACCGTATATACACAACCAGTAGATGGCGACCTCTATATACAGCACATGTGATATATACTGGTTATTATATCTACTACATACCGTATATACACAACCAGTAGATGGCGATCTCTATATACAGCACATGTGATATATACTGGTTATTATATCTACTACATACCGTATATACACAACCAGTAGATGGCGATCTCTATATACAGCACATGTGATATATACTGGTTATTATATCTACTACATACCGTATATACACAACCAGTAGATGACAGATCTCTATATACAGCACATGTGATATATACTGGTTATTATATCTACTACATACCGTATATACACAACCAGTAGATGGAGATCTCTATATACAGCACATGTGATATATACTGGTTATTATATCTACTACATACCGTATATACACAACCAGTAGATGGCGATCTCTATATACAGCACATGTGATATATACTGGTTATTATATCTACTACATACCGTATATACACAACCAGTAGATGGACATCTCTATATACAGCACATGTGATATATACTGGTTATTATATCTACTACATACCGTATATACACAACCAGTAGATGGCGATCTCTATATACAGCACATGTGATATATACTGGTTATTATATCTACTACATACCGTATATACACAACCAGTAGATGGACGATCTCTATATACAGCACATGTGATATATACTGGTTATTATATCTACTACATACCGTATATACACAACCAGTAGATGGCGATCTCTATATACAGCACATGTGATATATACTGGTTATTATATCTACTACATACCGTATATACACAACCAGTAGATGACGACCTCTATATACAGCACATGTGATATATACTGGTTATTATATCTACTACATACCGTATATACACAACCAGTAGATGGCGATCTCTATATACAGCACATGTGATATATACTGGTTATTATATCTACTACATACCGTATATACACAACCAGTAGATGGCGATCTCTATATACAGCACATGTGATATATACTGGTTATTATATCTACTACATACCGTATATACACAACCAGTAGATGGCGATCTCTATATACAGCACATGTGATATATACTGGTTATTATATCTACTACATACCGTATATACACAACCAGTAGATGGAGATCTCTATATACAGCACATGTGATATATACTGGTTATTATATCTACTACATACCGTATATACACAACCAGTAGATGGAGATCTCTATATACAGCACATGTGATATATACTGGTTATTATATCTACTACATACCGTATATACACAACCAGTAGATGGCGATCTCTATATACAGCACATGTGATATATACTGGTTATTATATCTACTACATACCGTATATACACAACCAGTAGATGACACCTCTATATACAGCACATGTGATATATACTGGTTATTATATCTACTACATACCGTATATACACAACCAGTAGATGACGATCTCTATATACAGCACATGTGATATATACTGGTTATTATATCTACTACATACCGTATATACACAACCAGTAGATGACATCTCTATATACAGCACATGTGATATATACTGGTTATTATATCTACTACATACCGTATATACACAACCAGTAGATGGCGATCTCTATATACAGCACATGTGATATATACTGGTTATTATATCTACTACATACCAGTATATACACAACCAGTAGATGGCGATCTCTATATACAGCACATGTGATATATACTGGTTATTATATCTACTACATACCGTATATACACAACCAGTAGATGGCGATCTCTATATACAGCACATGTGATATATACTGGTTATTATATCTACTACATACCGTATATACACAACCAGTAGATGACATCTCTATATACAGCACATGTGATATATACTGGTTATTATATCTACTACATACCGTATATACACAACCAGTAGATGGAGATCTCTATATACAGCACATGTGATATATACTGGTTATTATATCTACTACATACCGTATATACACAACCAGTAGATGACACCACTATATACAGCACATGTGATATATACTGGTTATTATATCTACTACATACCGTATATACACAACCAGTAGATGGTGATCTCTATATACAGCACATGTGATATATACTGGTTATTATATCTACTACATACCGTATATACACAACCAGTAGATGGCGATCTCTATATACGGCACATGTGATATATACTGGTTATTATATCTACTACATACCGTAAATACACAACCAGTAGATGGCGATCTCTATATACAGCACATGTAATATATTGGTTATTATATCTACTACATACCGTATATACACAACCAGTAGATGACACCACTATATACAGCACATGTGATATATACTGGTTATTATATCTACTACATACCATATATACACAACTAGTAGATGGAGATCTCTATATACAGCACATGTGATATATACTGGTTATTATATCTACTACATACCGTATATACACAACCAGTAGATGGCGATCTCTATATACAGCAGATGTGTTATATACTGGTTATTATATCTACTACATACCGTATATACACAACCAGTAGATGACACCACTATATACAGCACATGTGATATATACTGGTTATTATATCTACTACATACCGTATATACACAACCAGTAGGTGGCCATCTCTATATACAGCACATGTGATATATACTGGTTATTAAATCTAGTACATACCGTATATACACAACCAGTAGATGACACCACTATATACAGCACACGTGATATATACTGGTTATTATATCTACTACATACCGTATATACACAACCAGTAGATGGAGATCTCTATATACAGCACATGTGATATCTACTGGTTATTATATCTACTACATAACGTATATACACAACCAGTAGATGGCGATCTCTATATACAGCACATGTGATATATACCAGTTATTATATCTACTACATACCGTATATACACAACCAGTAGATGACATCTCTATATACAGCACATGTGATATATACCGGTTATTATATCTACTACATACCGTAAATACACAACCAGTAGATGGCGATCTCTATATACGGCACATGTGATATATACTGGTTATTATATCTACGACATACCGTAAATACACAACCAGTAGATGGCGATCTCTATATACAGCACATGTGATATATACTAGTTATTATATCCACTACATACCGTATATACACAACCAGTACATGGAGACCTCTATATACAGCACATGTGATATATACTGGTTATTATATCTACTACATACCGTATATACACAACCAGTAGATGGACGATCTCTATATACAGCACATGTGATATATACTGGTTATTATATCTACTACATACCGTATATACACAACCAGTAGATGGCGATCTCTATATACAGCACATGTGATATATACTGGTTATTATATCTACTACATAACGTATATACACAACCAGTAGATGGCGATCTCTATATACAGCACATGTGATATATACCAGTTATTATATCTACTACATACCGTATATACACAACCAGTAGATGACATCTCTATATACAGCACATGTGATATATACTGGTTATTATATCTACGACATACCGTATATACACAACCAGTAGATGGCGATCTCTATATACAGCACATGTGATATATACTGGTTATTATATCTACTACATACCGTATATACACAACCAGTAGATGGCGATCTCTATATACAGCACATGTGATATATACTGGTTATTATATCTACTACATACCGTATATACACAACCAGTAGATGGCGATCTCTATATACAGCACATGTGATATATACTGGTTATTATATCTACTACATACCGTATATACACAACCAGTACATGGAGATCTCTATATACAGCACATGTGATATATACTGGTTATTATATCTACTACATACCGTATATACACAACCAGTAGATGGAGATCTCTATATACAGCACATGTAATATATACTGGTTATTATATCTACGACACACCGTATATACACAACCAGTAGATGGCGATCTCTATATACAGCACATGTGATATATACTAGTTATTATATCCACTACATACCGTATATACACAACCAGTACATGGAGACCTCTATATACAGCACATGTGATATATACTAGTTAATATATCTACTACATACCGTATATACACAACCAGTAGATGGCGATCTCTATATACAGCACATGTGATATATACTAGTTATTATATCTACTACATACCGTATATACACAACCAGTAGGTGACATCTCTATATACAGCACATGTGATATATACTGGTTATTATATCTACTACATACCGTAGATACACAACCAGTAGGTGGCGATCTCTATATACAGCACATGTGATATATACTGGTTATTATATCTACTACATACCAGTATATACACAACCAGTACATGGAACCTCTATATACAGCACATGTGAAATACACCAATTATTAATATCAGATATTCCCACCGACACCCCATAATCCTTTCCAGAATAGTGGAGATTGTCATGTGCAGGAGGGTTCTAGGCGGGTGTCCTAGGGTCACACCGTCATGGTCAGGGTGCACATACTTCTAGCCATACACTGTATAATTACATAGAACTACTGGTTCAGTACACAGTAAGTGTGGTCTTTGTGATGGGACTTACCTGACTCTCCCCACAGTGTAGCAGCGGGCTTCCCCGTCGCTGCTCCGCCCACCCTCCAGGATGTAGAAGGGCCAGCTGTCTTATCTCAGCAGAACCACTGCCAGGTAGTGAATGAAGATAAGGCGTCACTACGACACCGTATATTGGACCCACGCTCAGGAGGTTCCTCGCTCCTGCTGCCCCAGAATCCTGACCCGCTAGAACAGCCAATAGGAGAGCAGGAAGAGGCTGAGCAGCAGAAGAAGCAGAGCTCGGAACTCCACCAGGCGCGGAAGAGCTACACGAGGTCTCCGAAGAAAACAGCCCAAGACCCCAGGACGATGAACAGCAGCTTAAAGGCAACCGAGATGTAAAGTCCTTCACAGATGACCCCACAGGGCTCCAGCTCAGCCCCACAGCAGCTGGAGTACGATGAACAGGCTTACACTCGCTATAGACAGGTTTACACTCGCTATAGACAGGCTTACACTCGCTATAGACAGGTTTACACTCGCTATAGACAGGTTTACACTCGCTATAGACAGGTTTACACTCGCTATAGACAGGTTTACACTCGCTATAGACAGGTTTACACTCGCTATAGACAGGCTTACACTCGCTATAGACAGGTTTACACTCGCTATAGACAGGTTTACACTCGCTATAGACAGGCTTACACTCGCTATAGACAGGCTTACACTCGCTATAGACAGGTTTACACTCGCTATAGACAGGTTTACACTCGCTATAGACAGGTTTACACTCGCTATAGACAGGCTTACACTCGCTATAGACAGGTTTACACTCGCTATAGACAGGTTTACACTCGCTATAGACAGGCTTACACTCGCTATAGACAGGCTTGACACTCGCTATAGACAGGTTTACACTCGCTATAGACAGGCTTACACTCGCTATAGACAGGCTTACACTCGCTATAGACAGGTTGACACTCGCTATAGACAGGTTGACACTCGCTATAGACAGGTTGACACTCGCTATAGACAGGTTGACACTCGCTATAGACAGGTTGACTCTCGCTATAGACAGGCTTACACTCGCTTTAGACAGGCTTACACTCACTATAGACAGGCTTACACTCACTATAGACAGGCTTACACTCGCTATAGACAGGTTTACTCTCGCTATAGACAGGTTTACACTCACTATAGACAGGCTTACACTCGCTATAGACAGGTTTACACTCGCTATAGACAGGTTTACAGTGTATGAATATGATATTCAATATGAATATGATACTTCCCGAAGGGGTCCACTAGGTACTAACCATGTAGGGGGCCCAAAGTTTTGTTTCGGGCCCTTTTCCTTTTTTTGTTATTTTGAAAATGTAAAACATAAAAATAAAAAAATCTTGCTTAGAATATAAAGGGAATATGTCATTAAAAGGGTTTTCCAGGATTTTTATACCGATGACCTATCCTCTGGTCATCCGTATCTGTAGGACACCCTCCCATCAGCTGTTTTGAGAAGGCACTGGCGCTCCTGTAGCGCCACTACCTTCTCATAGCTTACCAATCACAGCCCCATTTACTTGAGTAGGGCTGAGGTGCTCCTAGGCCACGTGAAACATGACCGTGTCCTCACTTGGCCTGGGAAAGAGAAGGCCGCTCACAGGAACACCGCTGCCTTCTTAAACAGCTGATTAGCGGTGTTCCCAGTAGTCCGATCTCCACCGATCAGATACTGAGCATGGGTCATCAGTATGAAAATCTCGGAAAACCTCTGCAAGCCACTGTACACTCACTCATTATAGACAGGTTTACACTCACTTCTGATCTTCCTATAACTCATTTCGCGTTGTGCCCCCCCATTCTTGTGTTTTGCGAATTACTGAAAACACTTCCCTTCCTGAACCCCATTTAACCCTTTTTTCACATATAAATGTTTCCATCATATCCCTCCTTTCTGTTCTTTACTTTCTCCTACTAAGTGGGTGGAGATGGAGTAAATGACGTAGATTGCTAAAGGAAGAGCAGGTTGAGGACAGACGGGTGGCCCACCTCTCACGTCCATACTTGTTGTGCATGTGTCCGACTTCCATCCCTGTAAGAGAGAACACAAATCAGCTTCTGAGCAAAGAACATGATACATACTGGGCAGCACGGCGGCTCAGTGGTTAGCACTGGTGCCTTGCAGCTTGGCGGTTCAGTGGTTAGCACTGGTGCCTTGCAGCACGGTGGCTCAGTTGTTAGCACTGGTGCCTTGCAGCACGGTGGCTCAGTGGTTAGCACTGGTGCCTTGCAGCTCGGCGGCTCAGTGGTTAGCACTGGTGCCTTGCAGCTCGGCGGCTCAGTGGTTAGCACTGGTGCCTTGCAGCTCGGCGGGTCAGTGGTTAGCACTGGTGCCTTGCAGCTCGGCGGCTCAGTGGTTAGCACTGGTGCATGGAGTTTGTATGTTCTCCCCATGTTTGCCTGGGTTTCCTCCGGGTTCTCCAGTTTCCTCCCACACTCCAAAGACTTATTGATTGTGAGCTCCACTGGGTACTGCCCGATGCTAATGTCTGTACAGCGCCGCGGAATATGTCAGCGCTATATGAGGGAGTATAATAAATACATACATGTTATATGTGGAACAACTGCCCTAAAATCTTCTGTCTATAGACTTGCAACACATAAAACAACAATAATAATATCCAGCATCCGCTTTGGTGCAAAGCGAGCAGTGTGATGAGATCGGATCTGCGCCTTCTAAAGCAAATATTAACAGTAGGAGAAGATTCCAGACATTCCTGAAAGATAAGCTCAGTGGATTGTGAGAACTTCCACCTGTCTCAGACTCTCACCTGGATTCTCCATCATCCGCCTACTAATTACACCTCACTACTCAATCTTCTTTCAACCTATAAAGTACTGCTGTCTTCTAATGGTCGTCACCTCATGGGATCAGAATTTAGGTTCCTCAACCAGTGGGGAAATGGGATCAGTTTTGAAGGTTCCTTGTTCCTTTGCTCTTTGCAATCAGGACTGAAGGTCCTCAGCTCATCGTATCAAGAAAGAAGGTCATCAGATGACTGAGTCAGGATTAAAGGACTGAAGGTCCTCAGCTCATGGATTTGAGTGCTGAAGATCATGCTCAAGATCTTGGGTTCAAGTGTTCAAGGTTGAAGTTCCCCCTCATGGGGCAGAAATTAAGGTCTTCAGCTCATAGAGTCACTGATAAAGGTCCCTTGCTCGAAGGTCCTCAGATCATGGAATTGGGGATGATGGGCCTCAGTTCATTGAGTTAGTGTTGAAAGCTCCTCAGCTCATGGAATCAGGAATGAGGGTCCCAAGCTCAAGGAGTCATGGTAGGGTAGGATCAACAGATCCTTTTGGATAACATGTCTGCCAAGGTTTTCTGGAACATGTTCAGACTTAGCTAGGGTTTCCGGCACAGACAGGTTTTCAGCCTTCTTCCAGACAAAGACATCAATTCAAAGGGCATATGCAGAAGATTGCAGATATTGGCGTACAGGAGGATTTTGGGAAGGCTGCAGTCAGACGCTTGGAGTGACAGGCAGAACCCCAATGAATAATCTGCCCAGAGTGATGGTCAAGAATCGGGCTGTGTAGCCACCATAGGCAGTCCCAGCAGAAGTGGACAGGAGGTAGGCACAGGCAGAACATCCAGGGAAATTTACGCTGAATGGGGCCTGCCCATCTGAAGGGCTCAGTAAATACTGGATGATCTCAGAGAAAGCCTTTCCATTGACTGAGGTCAACACCAAGAATTCTCCAGGAGCTGGACAGGTATACATTATTGGTTCACCAAGGCCTTATGCAAAAGGTTTTCTGCTCAATGAGAGTCTCAGAAGACGTAAACAGTAAACTAGGTACCACCGTAAGACAAATCTATGAGTAAAGTCAACTTTGGAGAGAGTTGGTCTCCACCTAGGGCCATCTCTCCTATGGTCCTTGGCTCAGGAGCTACGCCTTGCAAGTAATAAGTACAGACATAGTGCCTACATACATTTACATTTAGACTGGCGGTGGATGCGCTGAAGTTATGTGGAGGCCGGGCGGATCCACCGCTGGTGCAGGGGCTTAGTCAGACCAGCATCTAAAATGCTGGTCCTAATAGATGACCCCTTTGAGTCTATCCGTGTGCATTACTTCTGCTCCAGGTGAAAGGAAGGCGAAGGAATCAGAGATCCCTGGAAAGAATGCCCCAACAGAGAAGGTCTTCTCTATAGACGGCTTCTCTGGCACGTTCCCAAACACAGAGATCAATACGGGTAGCAAAGCCATCAAAACCATTCTTAATATGAGCTGACAGACCCTCCCAGAATGCTGCCACTAAAGCCTGTTACCACAGAGGAAAGGGTATAAAATTGTAGGGCATAATGCCCAACAGGTAGACCACCCTGGCAAAACTACAAAAGAAAGGGGCCAGCAGAAGAGGCACATCTAGGTTCCCCAAAGACTGCAGAAGGTGGCTAGGAAGTCATTCAGGTTACTGGTCTCAGGATCTCTCCCATAATGGTTTAGCCCATGCGAGGGCTTTGCCAGACAGGAGTGAAATCACAAAGCCCACCCTGGCCCAGTCAGCAGAAAACAGATGTGGTTGCAGTTCAAAATGAATAGTGCACTGGTTAAGCAAACCAAAACACAGCTTGAGATCTCCATCATAGCATAGGGCAGACCTCGGGCAGGCAAGACCTTTGGAGGTAAAGCCGATGCTGAGGCAGTTTCGGACTTGTGTGTTTCCAATCCAGGAATAACCAGTTTAGAAGCTACAAGAGTACCCCTAGATACAGCACTTTACTCTGATGCTGTTACAGCAGGGGCCCGTGGCTGCCGCT
The DNA here is from genome assembly GCA_033119425.1 of Bufotes viridis. Lineage (NCBI taxonomy): Eukaryota > Metazoa > Chordata > Amphibia > Anura > Bufonidae > Bufotes > Bufotes viridis. Next base: position 3,453,850 of record CM065591.1, on the reverse strand, counting down.
GTTCCACTCGCCAGTCCTGGGTTTCTGTATGCTGGCAGAGACGGCCCGCCTCGTGCCCTCCCCTTCTGGGACCGGTGACTGGTTCTGTTCTATCCCTCCATCTAGGCCGAGGCCTGTGTTCTAGCTAGTTCCCGTCGCTACCTTGAGCAGGATGCCTGAGCAATAAATTCAATAGCTTGCTAAGCTCCTGTAAAGCTGTGCTGTATCCATTTGTCTGCTAGTGTACCAACTTTCTGTTTACTGGATGCTGACCCTCCGTTGCCTGATTCAACCTGCGCCTGATCGCTACATTGACCCTTTACTGCCTGCCCTGACCTTGAACTGTTTAACGGATTGCTAGTACTCTGGCTGTCCTGGTCTTGGCTTCTCCATGACTACAATTATGCCTGAAAAATGCAAAATGCAAAATTATGCATTTTGGTGCTCTAAAAAGTGTCTCTGACCCTGTGGGACAGCTGTCAAGCAGACAGAAAGTACCCCAGATGGTACCGACTTCAGAGAAGTCCAGATCACTCTATAGGGGTTAAAGGGTGAAAACAAGAGGAAAGCCAGGATAACACCCTTAGGATTAGCCAAAGTCAAATCTGTTGGAACAGTGGTTCCACACGCACTGATGTAACAGGGGTCTTGGATCCTGAGGTAAAACTCAGAATATAAATCTTGCATGTAGACACATCCACAGTTATGTGATGAGGCCTCGATCTGTGTCTAGTCAATGTGGGAAGTTCAGAGGCCAATTTTTGAAGGAACTGAACACATCATCAAAATTTCAACTGGTCCAATCAGACCGGCAGGTGTCACAGGCACTGGTCTCCAACATTGGCCTCATCGAGTCCTATCAGCAAGAAGAAGGCAAGTCTCTCCACATCTGATAAACATGAGAACTCTGTAAGGAGGTAGAGATGACAAATTGTTGGGTTTCAAGGAGTCGAGACGATTTCTTCTAACAGTGAACACAATAAAATGTATCGTCAAGATCCCCAGTACTTTCCATCATTTTGGTGTTTCACAAGAAATAAAGGAAAATGGAGATGAAATTTCTGAATTTCACTTTTTTCAGATTTTCCATTTGAATTCATTTTTTCCCACTAACAAAGCAAGGTTTAAGAGTCAAACAAAACTCAATATTTATTGCCCTGATTCTGTAGTTTACAGAAACACCCCATACGTGGTTGTAAACTGCTGTGCGGGCACCCGGCAGGGCGCAGAAGGAAAGGAGCGATATATGGTTTTTGGAGGGCAGATGTCACCGGGATCATTTTAAGCTGCCATGTCACATTTGTAGCTCCCTTGATGCACCCCTAAAGCAGAAACTCCAAAATAGTGACCCCATTTTAGAAACTAAGGGATAAGGTGGCAGTTTTGTTGGTACTATTTTAGGGTACATATGATTTTTGGTTGCTGTGTATTACACTTTTTGTGAGGCAAGGTAACAAAAATAGCTGTTTTGGCACCGTTTTTATTTTTTATTATTTACAATGTTCATCTGACAGGTTAGATCATGTGGAATTTTTATAGAGCTGGTTGTTATGGACGCGACAATACCAAATATGGAGAATAATCAAATTAAATGGGAATAGCTCACTCTTTGGTGTCTATGGGCAAGGTGCTCAGGTCTATAGGCTGTATCACCCCACAGAAAAACAAGGTATGAAATATTCGAAATTAGACCGGCACTCTATATGTGTAAGTCCATAGATCACTAATTGGCCATCGTTATCATGAAAATATATAAAATTTATTGTAAAGAAGTTCATAAATACAATAGCATACAATAGACTTGCTGTTAATTAATACATATACATTAATCGCGTATGTGTATTAATTAACAGCAAGTCTATTGTATGCTATTGTATTTATGAACTTCTTTACAACAAATTTTTATATATTTTCATGATAACGATGGCCAATTAGTGATCTATTGACTTACACACATATAGAGTGCCGGTCTAATTTTTGAATATTTAATAACCAAATATGATTACTTTTTTGGTTGTTTGTTTTAGTTTTACATAATAAAGCATTTAAAAAAAAATAACTACCCATGTAGATTTTGGGGCCCCGGAGGAAGTATTATGTCCCTTAATAGCGACACTGGCCATGCCTGAGACTGAACCTTCAGAAGTGACCCTTGTAGACCAGGCTGTTCTTGAGGTGGTACCGAAGGATTTATGGGGAACATCAAAACAGACATAGGAAACTCCCCATGTCTCCGGTCACTGTACATCTTAGGCCAGGAGGTCGCCCCCTCAGGTGAAGCAGTGCCCCTTCAGTCATGCCCAGGAGATAGCAGTGGCCAGCCAAATTGATGCTTTCCTCCCGGACGGTGTATTGATAAAAACAGTATCTCCCACTATTACCCTGCTATTCCCAATAAAGAAGAAACCAGTTAAGGGTTAGCCTGTCAGTTACAGGATGGTTCATGATCTTAGAGAAGATAACAAGGTGACAGTTTTACAAACTCCAATAGTGCAGAACCCACATACTTTACTGTCACAAGTTCCATCCACTGCCACGTGTTTTACAGTCCTAGATCTGGTAAATGCCTTCTTTAGTGTCCCACTGCATCCTGACTGCCAGTATCTGTTTGCCTTTACATTTTAAGGGTAACCAGCATACTTGGACCAGTCCTGCCTCAGGAGCTCAGAACTCCCGACCATGTATACACAGGCTCTGCAATCCATCCTTACAGACTAGACACCGTCCGGCTCGGTGGTCCTGTTACAGTACATGGTTGATTTGCTCCTGTGTGCTGAAGACAATGAGACTTGATGTGAGGCAACTATATCTCTTACTTTTCCTACATCAGAACGGGAGTAAAGCCTCAAAGCAGAAGGTAGTATTTCTAGGACACGGCCTCTCTCATGGAGCTCGCCACCTAACCCCAGAAAGAAAGGAGGCTGCTGAAAGGATACAAGGGCCCAAAGTTGCATAAAGCCTATGGGTGTTTTGGGGGCTGGTGTCATACTGTCGCCCCTGGATTAGACATGCCGCCATGTTAATGCAGCCTCGATATGATTGTCTGTCATCTGACCCATTTCACCTGACAGAAGAGGCAGTGAATAATTTCCATACACTGAAGCTGTGCCTAACCTCGGCCCCAGCCCTGGGTATTCCAAAATAGGACGAGGAATTTCACCTGTTCTGCTCAGAAATGCAGGGTCACAGCACGGTACTGACTCAGAAACACGGTGACCGCCAGTGGTGTACTTTTCAGCCAGATTAGATCCTGTCGCCAGAGGCGCCCCTTCTGTGTCAGGGCGGTAGCGGCAGTGCAGGCAATGATAGAAAAGCCACCGGTGATTGTACAAACACCCCATGACATACAGGCATATTAACACAGGTTCAACCTCAGCATATTTCTATGGCCAGGCAACTCCAGTGTGCGCTCCTCATGCCGCTAACATTTCCTTCACAACGTGTACTACTCTGAATCCTGCTACTCTGTTACCAATCACAGATTCACAAATGGGGAAGGGGCACAGAATGAAAAGGCAGCCTCCTAAATGACATGATGGGACATGACCCCCATGACTGTGTACAATTAATGCGACAAGAAACCTCAGGAGTTAATCATGTCCATGAAAACCCGCCTTGATAACCCTGATTCTGAGTATTTTGTAGATGGAAGCAGGTTGATCGGAGAGGACGGCTGGTTCCACACTGGATATGGAGTGGTCACACAGCATGAGGTAGGGCTAGCTGAACCACTGACACCTCACATGTCAGCGCAAGAGGCGGAGCTGAAGGCACTCACTGAGGCGTAGAAGAAGGTGAACATCTACACATCTACATGCAGAAGGTATGCTTTTGGTATTGCACACGACTATGGACCCATATGGCGGGCCAGAGACTTTCTAACCTAAGCAGGTCAGCCAATTAAAGATAAAGACTCTGTACTTCAACTTATGACCTCTCTGTTATTGCCAGAGGAGGTCGCTATTATTAAGGTAAAGGCTCACACAAGATGTACCACAGGGGAAGCAAAAGGCAATGATTGAGCAGACACTCTCCAGCCACTAAATGCTGACGCCACCCTGGTGAGAGCCTTGAGACCTGAGGATGTTTCAGTAAGTACATTTCAAAGAATGCTCGAACAAGCCCCTCCAGAGGAAAAAGAACTTTGTGCAAAACAAGGGACCAAACCTGATGAACGTGAAATTTGGAGATACAAGGACAAAATTTGTCTACCGCGCCCTCTATACCCAGCTGTGGCTCAGGAGGCCCACAGGTCCACTCACCTATCCAAAGGTGTCATGATAAGTGTGGTTAATGCAAGGTGGATTGCTCCAGGATTTTCTACAGTAGCCGCTCGGTTTGTACAAGGATGTATGGTCTGTGCATTGAACAATCCCGGTCAAGTGGTGAAGACTCCAAGCAAGCACACCCCCAGGCCACTTTACCCGTTCCAGAGACTGCAGATAGACTATATACAACTGCCTAAGGTCGGAGGATAGGAATATGTCCTTGTGTGTGTCGATCTCTTTTCAGGGTGGCCGGAAGCCTTCCCAGTAGCAAAGGCAAAGAACACAGCAAAGAAGCTGGTCAGTGAGCTGGTGGGCAGGTATGGTGTCCCTGAAGTTATTGAATCAGACAGGGGTTCCCACTTCACAGGAGAAGTAATGAGGAAGTGATGCAGGCTTTGGGGTCACCCAAGCTTTCCATACAGCATACCATCCCCAAAGCAGCGGCCGCATCGAGCGCCTAAATGGCACGTACAAACTAAAAATTCAGAAAGCCATGAAGGAAACTCAGCGGCCTCGGCCAGAGTGTTTACCTTTAGCCTTACACTCAGTCAGGACCACCCCAAATGGAAAGCCAGGATTATCCATTGGATATTCTGTTTGGGAACGCCCTAGATTAGGGTTGTATTTTCCACAACATTTACAAATGAACTATGATAGCCTAACAAGCTACATGCGGCCCTCACAAAGAGGCGTGAGCGCACCCATAAACAAGTGTTTGCTTCCTTCCAGATCCAGTAAAAGGAACACACAGTCTGCAACCAGGAGACCGGGTGGTGATAAAGAGACATGTGAGGAAAGGCCTGGATCCCAGATCTGATGGTTCTCCCAAGTCCTGTTGACTACTCGTACTGCAGTAAAGGGTGAAGGAAAGCCCAACTGGATACGCGCTTCTCACTGCAAGAAAGTTCTGGCGCCCGAGGATGCGGATCCTCCTGCTGATGGCCGCCCTAATGCCTCATTCACACATCAGTGTTTCCCGGACGTGTGCTGTACGTGTTCTCCGCGGACAGAACACGTCCCCAGTCATTTGAATGTGTCTATTCACACAGCAGTGTTTAAGCACGGTCCGTGGGTCCGTGTTTTCAGCACGGATGCATGTCCTATATTGTCCGTGTTCCCAGATCCCTCACGCCCATTATAGTCAATGAGTCCATGAAAACCACGGATGCTATCTGTGTTGCATCTGTGTTTCACGGATCATTAAAAGAGATTGTTTGAAAATTATTTTCCAGCTGCTCAGTGTCAGGGAAAAACAGATGGCACACGGTCAGCAAAAACGGACCCACCGACCCAACACGGATCGGTCACGGCATTGGGCAGCCTCTGCACAGCATCCTGCTGCCTTCTCTTGCATCGAGTCCCCGCCACAGCAGCGCGGGGACTCAATGCGCTCCCTCACCCGACACAAACCCCTTCTATGTCCCGGTCAGCGCGGACCACTGTAAAAGCCGATGCCAGCAGATACAGCAGGGGCCCCGCTACCACAGACAGCCAGACCCCTGCAGTAGCGCCCGATCACCATGACGTACTATTATGTCATAATGTGGGAAGTCACGGACTTCCATGAAATAATAATACGTCACATGTCGGGAAGGGTTAAGGACTGTTGGATCTGTACTCACAGTCCCGCGAGTTCAAGAACTCTGCCTTATCTGGAAATCCCTTTGACTTTTAAATAACTTATTCATGTGTCTCACAAAGAAGACCAGGGCCTGATGATGAAAAGTATAACCCCTGCAGCCCCTCTCCCCATAGCAGGGCGGGTGGCGGCTCCCGGTGGCAGGACAAACAATGATGCAAGTAGTGCTGATTATAATAGCAGTATATGCTGGGACTAAACTTATGTTTATGTGCGCCAACAGGTTCTGTACCAAAAGGAGAAACTACCAAGATTACTGAGAGGTCTTGGGAACTGCATCAATACCTGGGAGGGAATCTGGCCTCCGGCTGGCAGTTGGGCCTATGCCACCGAAAGTACCTTTGGGTTACGGTCCATTCACCGTCACGTAGGTGTTTTGCGGACAGCAAAACACCGACGCCGCGCATGGCAGGCACTAATAGAGAAGTCCTTATCATGCCTTCAGCAAGTTTATTGTTATATTATTCATAGTTTTCATGCATAGTCGATTTGCCTTCTGTATAATTCTCTGTTGATTGTGTAACAGCACCCTCTATCGGCCGTTTACATACAGTTGCAGCCATTCATACTAGAAGTTTGGTCTACTCCAGCTTCCATACCTCAGTGACATCATTAGCCCTGCACATAGCAGCAATTTCCTCATTTACCGCTATCTTTCCAGTAGTTAGCACATGGTCTGGGAGACTCTGGAGTCATCATCCACATCTAAGCTCACGGTAGCATCGCTGGTATGTCCACATAGCCACATTACAGCCTGTTTGCATCTGTTTACTTATGTATTTTGCATATCTTTTTCCTCTCTTTTATAGCAGCTTACAGTTAGCAGCTAGGGACCATGCATGTTTTGCAGATAGAGAGCATGCTCCTGTTTGTATCTGTATACCCTCATGGATGTCTATCTGAATCTTTGAATCGGTGTTTGTATGTGCATTGATATATGTCAGACCCCATTAGTACGTGCATCGTTTTCTGTTCCCATTTTCACCACTTATATATCCTTGCAATAAAGACAAGTTGGATGTTGCTCCGTTGTCAATCCATTGCTTGGAAACGTTTAGCTGTCTGTCAAGCTATGTACCGTCACACATAAGGAGGACAGAACAGTCCTATTCTAGTCGCAGCTGCGGACAATAATAGGACATGCTCTATTTCTTTGCGGAGCTGCGGACCCAAGTTCGGCCGCGCTCCAAGTAATGGATGGGGAGAGCACATAGTGTGCTCTCCACATCCTCCGTCCCTATAGAGAATGAATGCAGCCACACAATTGCGGAACAGATGCGGACCCATTCCACGGACATGTGAATGGAGCCTTAAGATGTCAGTTCCAAAATATCTAAAAATGGGGAATTGTCAGGGATGAGAATTCATTTTGTATGAACACGTCCTCCATGTTGTGCATATATGGAAAAATGAATGAGCCAGCCGGCAGGATGTGGGGAGTAAAATGTGTTCTTAGCTGCAAGGCCAAGGTAATCAGCCCTCGCTCCCTATCAGAGTCTGACATACAAGAGAGAGTTATGTTCCTCCTATATTTGGGATGTGCTGAATACTAGAGATAAAATGCTGCAGAAACTTTCTAATTAGTAGAAGTTTTTAACCAATAAAGACTAATTCTATTAGTATGGAGCGGAAGTATTAGCTTTTATGAATAACCAATCAAATCATTAGTTTCAATTTCCACCCTTGGTGTTATGCCAAGGGTTATAAACATGTCTGCTTTTATGGAATAAAGGAGAGTAGTGTGAGCAGTGTGTCTGTGTCAGCTCCTCTGAGCGCTCATGTGAACAAAAACAATTGGAAGCCAGACAATCACAGGAGGTGGGGGGTATTGCCTAACAGTGTATACCAATACTGGCGGTTATCATGAAAATATATAAAATTTGTTGTAAGAGTTCATAATACAATAGCATAATAGACTTGCTGTTAATTAATACACATACATTAATCGCGCATGTATTAATTCAACAGCAAGTCTATTGTATGCTACTGTATTATGAACTTCTTTACAACAAATCTTTTATATATTTTCATGATAACGATGGCCAATTAGTGATCTATTGACTCACTACACATATAGAGCGTCTACACTTTTGAATATTTAATAACCAAATATGATTACTTTTTATGTTTGCTTGTTTCAGTTTTACATAATAAAGCATTTAAAAAAAATAACTACCCATGTAGATTTTGGGGCCCCGAGGAAGTGATTATGTCCCTTAATAGCGACACTGGCCATGCCTGAGACTGAACCCTTCAGAAGTGACCCTGTAGACCAGGCTGTTCTTGAGGTGGTACCGGAAGGATTTATGGGGAACATCAAAAACAGACATAGGAAACTCCCCATGTCTCCGGTCACTGTACATCTTAGGCCAGGAGGTCGCCCCCTCAGGTGAAGCAGTGCCCCTTCAGTCATGCCCAGGAGATAGCAGTGGCCAGCCAAGTTGATGCTTTCCTCCTGGACGGTGTATTGATAAAAACAGTATCTCCACTATTACCCATGCTATTCCAATAAAGAAGAAACCAGTTAAGGGTTAGCCTGTCAGTTACAGGATGGTTCATGATCTTAGAGAAGATAACAAGGTGACAGTTTTACAAACTCCAATAGTGCAGAACCCACATACTTTACTGTCACAAGTTCCATCCACTGCCACGTGTTTTACAGTCCTAGATCTAGTAAATGCCTTCTTTAGTGTCCCACTGCATCCTGACTGCCAGTATCTGTTTGCCTTTACATTTTAAGTGTAACCAGCATACTTGGACCATCCTGCCTCAGGGAGCTCAGAACTCCCCGACCATGTATACACGGCTCTGCAATCCATCCTTACAGACTAGACACCGTCCGGCTCGGTGGTCCTGTTACAATACATGGTTGATTTGCGCCTGTGTGCTGAAGACAATGAGACTTGATGTGAGGCAACTATATCTCTTACTTTTCCTACATCAGAACGGGAGTAAAGCCTCAAAGCAGAAGGTAGTATTTCTAGGACACGGCCTCTCTCATGGAGCTCGCCACCTAACCCCAGAAAGAAAGGAGGCTGCTGAAAGGATACAAGGGCCCAAAGTTGCATAAAGCCTATGGGTGTTTTGGGGGCTGGTGTCATACTGTCGCCCCTGGATTAGACATGCCGCCATGTTAATGCAGCCTCGATATGATTGTCTGTCATCTGACCCATTTCACCTGACAGAAGAGGCAGTGAATAATTTCCATACACTGAAGCTGTGCCTAACCTCGGCCCCAGCCCTGGGTATTCCAAAATAGGACGAGGAATTTCACCTGTTCTGCTCAGAAATGCAGGGTCACAGCACGGTACTGACTCAGAAACACGGTGACCGCCAGTGGTGTACTTTTCAGCCAGATTAGATCCTGTCGCCAGAGGCGCCCCTTCTGTGTCAGGGCGGTAGCGGCAGTGCAGGCAATGATAGAAAAAGCCACCGGTGATTGTACAAACACCCCATGACATACAGGCATATTAACACAGGTTCAACCTCAGCATATTTCTATGGCCAGGCAAGCTCCAGTGTGCGCTCCTCATGCCGCTAACATTTCCTTCACAACGTGTACTACTCTGAATCCTGCTACTCTGTTACCAATCACAGATTCACAAATGGGGAAGGGGCACAGAATGAAAAGGCAGCCTCCTAAATGACATGATGGGACATGACCCCCATGACTGTGTACAATTAATGCGACAAGAAACCTCAGGAGTTAATCATGTCCATGAAAACCCCCTTGATAACCCTGATTCTGAGTATTTTGTAGATGGAAGCAGGTTGATCGGAGAGGACGGCTGGTTCCACACTGGATATGGAGTGGTCACACAGCATGAGGTAGGGCTAGGTGAACCACTGACACCTCACATGTCAGCGCAAGAGGCGGAGCTGAAGGCCCTCACTGAGGCGTAGAAGAAGGTGAACATCTACACATCTACATGTAGAAGGTATGCTTTTGGTATTGCACACGACTATGGACCCATATGGCGGGCCAGAGACTTTCTAACCTAAGCAGGTCAGCCAATTAAAGATAAAGACTCTGTACTTCAACTTATGACCTCTCTGTTATTGCCAGAGGAGGTCGCTATTATTAAGGTAAAGGCTCACACAAGATGTACCACAGGGGAAGCAAAAGGCAATGATTGAGCAGACACTCTCCAGCCACTAAATGCTGACGCCACCCTGGTGAGAGCCTTGAGACCTGAGGATGTTTCAGTAAGTACATTTCAAAGAATGCTCGAACAAGCCCTCCAGAGGAAAAAGAACTTTGGGCAAAACAAGGACCAAACCTGATGAACGTGAAATTTGGAGATACAAGGACAAAATTTGTCTACCGCGCCCTCTATACCCAGCTGTGGCTCAGGAGGCCCACAGGTCCACTCACCTATCCAAAGGTGTCATGATAAGTGTGGTTAATGCAAGGTGGATTGCTCCAGGATTTTCTACAGTAGCCGCTCGGTTTGTACAAGGATGTATGGTCTGTGCATTGAACAATCCCGGTCAAGTGGTGAAGACTCCAAGCAAGCACACCCCCAGGCCACTTTACCCGTTCCAGAGACTGCAGATAGACTATATACAACTGCCTAAGGTCGGAGGATAGGAATATGTCCTTGTGTGTGTCGATCTCTTTTCAGGGTGGCCGGAAGCCTTCCCAGTAGCAAAGGCAAAGAACACAGCAAAGAAGCTGGTCAGTGAGCTGGTGGGCAGGTATGGTGTCCCTGAAGTTATTGAATCAGACAGGGGTTCCCACTTCACAGGAGAAGTAATGAGGGAAGTGATGCAGGCTTTGGGGGTCACCCAAGCTTTCCATACAGCATACCATCCCCAAAGCAGCGGCCGCATCGAGCGCCTAAATGGCACGTACAAACTAAAAATTCAGAAAGCCATGAAGGAAACTCAGCGGCCTCGGCCAAAGTGTTTACCTTTAGCCTTACACTCAGTCAGGACCACCCCAAATGGAAAGCCAGGATTATCCATTGGATATTCTGTTTGGGAACGCCCCCAGATTAGGGTTGTATTTTCCACAACATTTACAAATGAACTATGATAGCCTAACAAGCTACATGCGGCCCTCACAAAGAGGCGTAAGCGCACCCATAAACAAGTGTTTGCTTCCCTTCCAGATCCAGTAAAAGGAACACACAGTCTGCAACCAGGAGACCGGGTGGTGATAAAGAGACATGTGAGGAAAGGCCTGGATCCCAGATCTGATGGTTCTCCCAAGTCCTGTTGACTACTCGTACTGCAGTAAAGGGTGAAGGAAAGCCCAACTGGATACGCGCTTCTCACTGCAAGAAAGTTCTGACGCCCGAGGATGCGGATCCTCCTGCTGATGGCCGCCCTAATGCCTCATTCACACATCAGTGTTTCCCGGACGTGTGCTGTACGTGTTCTCCGCGGACAGAACACGTCCCCAGTCATTTGAATGTGTCTATTCACACAGCAGTGTTTAAGCACGGTCCGTGGGTCCGTGTTTTCAGCACGGATGCATGTCCTATATTGTCCGTGTTCCCAGATCCCTCACGCCCATTATAGTCAATGAGTCCATGAAAACCACGGATGCTATCTGTGTTGCATCTGTGTTTCACGGATCATTAAAAGAGATTGTTTGAAAATTATTTTCCAGCTGCTCAGTGTCAGGGAAAACAGATGGCACACGGTCAGCAAAAACGGACCCACCGACCCAACACGGATCGGTCACGGCATTGGGCAGCCTCTGCACAGCATCCTGCTGCCTTCTCTTGCATCGAGTCCCCGCCACAGCAGCGCGGGGACTCAATGCGCTCCCTCACCCGACACAAACCCCTTCTATGTCCCGGTCAGCGCGGACCACTGTAAAAGCCGATGCCAGCAGATACAGCAGGGGCCCCGCTACCACAGACAGCCAGACCCCTGCAGTAGCGCCCGATCACCATGACGTACTATTATGTCATAATGTGGGAAGTCACGGACTTCCATGAAATAATAATACGTCACATGTCGGAAGGGGTTAAGGACTGTTGGATCTGTACTCACAGTCCCGCGAGTTCAAGAACTCTGCCTTATCTGGAAATCCCTTTGACTTTTAAATAACTTATTCATGTGTCTCACAAAGAAGACCAGGGCCTGATGATGAAAAGTATAACCCCTGCAGCCCCTCTCCCCATAGCAGGGCGGGTGGCGGCTCCCGGTGGCAGGACAAACAATGATGCAAGTAGTGCTGATTATAATAGCAGTATATGCTGGGACTAAACTTATGTTTATGTGCGCCAACAGGTTCTGTACCAAAAGGAGAAACTACCAAGATTACTGAGAGGTCTTGGGAACTGCATCAATACCTGGGAGGGAATCTGGCCTCCGGCTGGCAGTTGGGCCTATGCCACCGAAAGTACCTTTGGGTTACGGTCCATTCACCGTCATGGTGTTTTGCGGACAGCAAAACACCGGCGCCGGCGCATGGCAGGCACTAATAGAGAAGTCCTTATCATGCCTTCAGCAAGTTTATTGTTATATTATTCATAGTTTTCATGCATAGTCGATTTGCCTTCTGTATAATTCTCTGTTGATTGTGTAACAGCACCCTCTATCGGCCGTTTACATACAGTTGCAGCCATTCATACTAGAAGTTTGGTCTACTCCAGCTTCCATACCTCAGTGACATCATTAGCCCTGCACATAGCAGCAATTTCCTCATTTACCGCTATCTTTCCAGTAGTTAGCACATGGTCTGGGAGACTCTGGAGTCATCATCCACATCTAAGCTCACGGTAGCATCGCTGGTATGTCCACATAGCCACATTACAGCCTGTTTGCATCTGTTTACTTATGTATTTTGCATATCTTTTTCCTCTCTTTTATAGCAGCTTACAGTTAGCAGCTAGGGACCATGCATGTTTTGCAGATAGGAGAGCATGCTCCTGTTTGTATCTGTATACCCTCATGGATGTCTATCTGAATCTTTTGAATCGGTGTTTGTATGTGCATTGATATATGTCAGACCCCATTAGTACGTGCATCGTTTTTCTGTTCCCCATTTTCACCACTTATATATCCTTGCAATAAAGACAAGTTGGATGTTGCTCCGTTGTCAATCCATTGCTTGGAAACGTTTAGCTGTCTGTCAAGCTATGTACCGTCACACATAAGGAGGACAGAACAGTCCTATTCTAGTCACAGCTGCGGACAATAATAGGACATGCTCTATTTCTTTGCGGAGCTGCGGACCCGAAGTTCGGCGCGCTCCAGAAGATATGGATGGGGAGAGCACATAGTGTGCTCTCCACATCCTCCGTCCCTATAGAGAATGAATGCAGCCACACAATTGCGGAACAGATGCGGACCCATTCCACGGACATGTGAATGGAGCCTTAAGATGTCAGTTCCAAAATATCTAAAAATGGGGAATTGTCAGGGATGAGAATTCATTTTGTATGAACACGTCCTCCATGTTGTGCATATATGGAAAAATGAATGAGCCAGCCGGCAGGATGTGGGGAGTAAAATGTGTTCTTAGCTGCAGGGCCAAGGTAATCAGCCCTCGCTCCCCTATCAGAGTCTGACATACAAGAGAGAGTTATGTTCCTCCTATATTTGGGATGTGCTGAATACTAGAGATAAAATGCTGCAGAAACTTTCTAATTAGTAGAAGTTTTTAACCAATAAAGACTAATTCTATTAGTATGGAGCGGAAGTATTAGCTTTTATGAATAACCAATCAAATCATTAGTTTCAATTTCCACCCCCTTGGTGTTATGCCAAGGGTTATAAACATGTCTGCTTATATGGAATAAAGGAGAGTAGTGTGAGCAGTGTGTCTGTGTCAGCTCCCTCTGAGCGCTCATGAGCAAAACAAATGGAAGCCCGACAATCAAAGAGGTGGGGGTAATGCCCTAACAGTGTATACAGATATCAGTATTATTATATAGAGAGCGGTGTATACATGGAGGTTCAACCTCAGCATATTTCTATGGCCAGGCAACTCCAGTGTAAGCTCCTCATGCCGCTGGCATTTCCTTCTAGCAACGTGTACTACTCTGAATCCTGCTGCTCTGTTACCAATCACAGATTCAGAAGTAGAGGAAGGAGCACAGAATGAAAAAGGCAGCCTCCTAAATGACATGTGATGGGACACGACCCCCATGACTGTGTACAATTAATGCAACAAGAAACCTCAGGAGTTAATCATGTCCCATGAAAGCCCCCTGATGACCCTGATTCTGAGTATCTTGTAGATGGGAAGCAGGTTGATGGGAGAGGACGGCTGGTTCCACACTGGATATGCAGTGGTCACACAGCATGAGGTAGGGATAAGCTGAACCACCTGCCACCTCACATGTCAGCGCAAGAGCGGAGCTGAAGGCACTCACTGAAGGGGCGTAGAAAGAAGGTGAACATCTACACATCTACATGTAGAAGGTGAACATCTACATGGACTCAAGGTATGCTTTTGGTATTGCACACGACTATGGACCCATATGGCGTGCCAGGAGACTTTCACAACACATCAGCAGGTCAGCCAATTAAAAGATTAAGACTCTGTGCTTTAACCTTGACCTCTCTGTTATTGCCAGAGGAGGCCGCTATTATTAAGGTGAAATGCTCACACAAGATGTACCACAGGGAAGCAAAGGCAATGGTTGAGCAGACACTCTCCAGCCACTAAATGCTGAGCGCCACCCTGAGTCAGAGCGCTTGGGACCTGAGGACGTTTCGAGTAAGTACATTTCAAAGAATATTCGAAGAAAGCCCCTCAGAGGAAAGAAACTTTGGGAGGCAAAACAAGGGGCCAAACCTGATGAGCGTGAAATTTGGAGACACAAGGATAAAATTTGTCTACCGCACCTCTATACCCAGCTATGGCTCCAGGAGGCCCACTCACCTATCCAAAGGTGTCATGATAAGTAGTGGTTAATGCAGGGTTGGATTGCTCCCAGGATTTTCTATGGTCTGTGCATTGTGAACAATACCGGTCAAGTGGTGAAGACTCCAAGCAAGCACAAACCAGGCCACTTTGCCCGTTCAGAGACTGTAGATAGACTATATACAACTGCCTACAAGATTCGGAGGATAGGAATATGTCCTTTGTGTGTGTTGATCTCTTTTCAGGAGTGGCCGGAAGCCTTCCCAGTAAGCAAAGGCAAATAACACAGCAAAGAAGCTGGTCAGTGAGCTGGTGGGCAGGTATGGTGTCCCTGAAGTTGTGCTTGAATCAGACAGGGTTCCCACTTCACAGGAGAAGCAATGAGGGGGAAGTGATGCAGGCTTTGGGGGTCACCCAAGCTTTCCATGCAGCATACCATCCCCCAAAGCGGCGGCCGCGTCGAGCGCACTAAATGGCACGTACAAACTGAAAAATCAAAAAGCCATGAAGGAAACTGTGGCGAGACCAATCTCGCCACATTGCATTGGAGAAACCTGGTTGCTCGCCTGCTGCCTTTGGACTATGGCCCCCTGTTAAAAGACATCTTTTTTACCTGCAGAAAAGCTTAATTCGTGCTTTTCTGCCTGGGGTTCGGTAGTTTTGGTTGAATGTGTTATACCCCAGATAGGAATCCCATGGAGCCCATTCGTATGAAACTGACTGTAAAGACTTTGGCTCCATGGCGATTAAACTGTATTCGTGTGGTCTGGCGCCATTCACTTAATAATGTGCGCTCAGACCTGAGCTATCTGGGGATATGTTAAATGTATAGTTTTAATGTAATGTGTCTTACCTGGTGTATTTTAACAGTAATGCTTGTTCTGTGTCCCCATGTGCATAATGGAGTCTTGTCTCTGAAATGTCTGTGTGTATTGTAAAGGGTGGGACATTGTGTATTGAATAGTGATGTCTGTCCTATTGTCCCCACATGTGTATTGGCGATTTCCCTTTGTCCTGAGAGATAATTGAATGACTCCTCAATTGTCTCCAGGACAGAAGACATTGTGTATTCGTCTGCCTGTGATGATTGCATTACCCATGTAGGGTGATGGTATCACAGGCAGAGGAAGAGATATGCTGGGGGTGTCTGTATTGTCCCAATGTGTGTGATTGGCTGCTGTATCCCGTGTCGCAGTCTTCCTTCTGGTCCTCTAGGGAGTGTCCACCAGGTGGGAGACCTGGATAAATACCAGGCAGGTAGCCGTTAATAAATGTAGAGAATTCCTGTTTACCATCAATACAGAGCCTCGTCTCGTTCTTGGGGGATTCACTGTATGCTGTTAGAGACTGATTGCCAGGAGTGTAAGCTGATTGTCTGCTTTTCCTGTTCGTCTGCTAGCAGCTATTTGGGAAGGTTCCAGTACGGGAGTTGGAGTGCTATTTTGTATCCAGTTCGGGAGTTTGGTGTTCTGCAGTAGCTGGGCCTATATCTCTGTAAAGGGACCGATCGCCTAAGCGGTTTTACCCCTTGTCTGCAGCAACGGTCCGTTACAATTGGTGGCGAGCAGCGGGATCGTTCCTACAGCCAGAAGGACAGCTACAGGAGACACCATTTCCTTGGATTTACAAGTGGGGGCACGCATGTCCCAGTACAGCGACCCTAAAAGCACCAGAATGGAACCAGCAGTGTCATACGAGGAGGAGGACCTGGATGGCCGGGATGCATTAGGAAAGGCATCTGGTACCAGGCCCTGGACAATGTACAATACCAGCGGGGTGAGAGTCTCCCCAGTGAAGAGCAGCGGTGGCAGAAGCAAGTGGCCCTGCGGATGCCCTTTCTGGGAGAGCAGCCCCTGGATGAATGGGTGAAGGAACTAGAGCACCGGGTATGGCAGGAGCTATGGCTGGAGAATGCCTACCAGGCGCTCTGGTGGTATATGGCACAGTATATACCCTGGACAGCCGAGCATGACAAGCCAGAGGGAGAGGAGTTTGATGGTTCTGGCTTGTTATGGGAGTCCTTTGCAGAGCCTGACTTCGGGAGTCCTGCGCAGAACAGACTTCAGGACATTTTCTACGAGAGGGAGGCTAGGCATGACGGGGATGACCCCCATGAGGTAGAGCAAGACCTGGCTCACCTAGCAACCCTGGAGTGGGAACTGGAGCAGGACTACCGAGATCTCTTCCACTCCATTGGGAAGGCTCAGCAGGACAGCAAGGTGACAGATCCAGTTCCAGACCCATTCCGCTGGGAAGATATTGTTGAAATTTACTGGGAGGAACCCCAGGCGGCAGGTGGAGATGGGACCGAGGTCTCTCCACCGGTATTGCAGGGAATTGGGAGCCTGAGCTCCATTCCCCAGCGGGAGATATTGCAGGGATTGGGAGCCTGAGCTCCATTCCCCAGCGGGAGATGTTGCAGGGAATTGGGGCCTGAGCTCCATTCCCCAGCGGCAGGCTGAGCTACAGGGGCAGAGGTAGTTGTTCCTGCCCCACAGCAGCAACGTGATTTTTCGGGAATTGGGAGCCGGTCTCCATTCCCCAGCGGCAGTATTATTTGTTGGGAGTGGGAGCCCGGTCTCCAGTCCCCAGCGGCAGAGTAACCAGCAGGGAATAGAGGCCCAGTCTCCTTTCTCCAGCAGCAGGACTCTGTATTGGGAGGAGAGACAGTCGGTCTCCCTCCACTGAGGAGGAAGGTATGTATGGGAGAGGAGCTTACTACCACCTCTCCCCAGCGGCGGATCATTAATGGGCAGGGAATAGAGAGCTCAGTCTCCTTTCCCCAGCAGCAGAGCTGTGTAACCAAAGGGAGACAGTCGGTCTCCAGCAGCAGGCTGTGTAACCAAAGGGAGACAGTCGGTCTCCAGCAGCAGGACTGTATATCTAAAGGGAGACAGTCGGTCTCCCCTCCAACAACCAGGCTTCAACCAGGCTACCCTCCCAGTAGCGCTGGCAACAGGGCAGAGTGACGCGGGTCTCTGCCCATGCAGCACCCACCAAGTCAGCGTACCCGTGCCCAGCACTAGCCGTGGTGAGGCACCTGGACATGGACAAGCTTCTCCTCTACCCAGTTGCAGTAACTATTTGTGTGGGTGGGCTGTGCTGTTGATTGTGTTTTTGTGGGTGGGCTGCTGGACTAACAAGGGCACTGACCGGCAGGAGGTCAGATACCCTGTTAGTCTGTTTGGAAAAGGAGGAGAGATGTGACGAGACCAATCTCGCCACATTGCATTGGAGAAACCTGGTTGCTCGCCTGCTGCCTTTGGACTATGGCCCCCTGTTAAAAGACATCTTTTTTACCTGCAGAAAAGCTTAATTCGTGCTTTTCTGCCTGGGGTTCGGTAGTTTTGGTTGAATGTGTTATACCCCAGATAGGAATCCCATGGAGCCCATTCGTATGAAACTGACTGTAAAGACTTTGGCTCCATGGCGATTAAACTGTATTCGTGTGGTCTGAGCGCCATTCACTTAATAATGTGCGCTCAGACCTGAGCTATCTGGGGATATGTTAAATGTATAGTTTTAATGTAATGTGTCTTACCTGGTGTATTTTATCAGTAATGCTTGTTCTGTGTCCCCATGTGCATAATGGAGTCTTGTCTCTGAAATGTCTGTGTGTATTGTAAAGGGTGGGACATTGTGTATTGAATAGTGATGTCTGTCCTATTGTCCCCACATGTGTATTGGCGATTTCCCTTTGTCCTGAGAGATAATTGAATGACTCCTCAATTGTCTCCAGGACAGAAAGACATGTGTATTCGTCTGCCTGTGATGATTGCATTACCCATGTAGGGTGATGGTATCACAGGCAGAGGAAGGGATATGCTGGGGGTGTCTGTATTGTCCCAATGTGTGTGATTGGCTGCTGTATCCCGTGTCGCAGTCTTCCTTCTGGTCCTCTAGGGGAGTGTCCACCAGGTGGGAGACCTGGATAAATACCAGGCAGGTAGCCGTTAATAAATGAGAGAATTCCTGTTTACCCTCAATACGGAGCCTCGTCTCGTTCTTGGGGGATTCACTGTATGCTGTTAGAGACTGATTGCCAGGAGTGTAAGCTGATTGTCTGCTTTTCCTGTTCGTCTGCTAGCAGCTATTTGGGAGGTTCCAGTGCGGGAGTTGGAGTGCTATTTTGTATCCAGTTCGGGAGTTTGGTGTTCTGCAGTAGCTGGGCCTATATCTCTGTAAAGGGCCGATCGCCTAAGCGGTTTTACCCCTTGTCTGCAGCAGCGGTCCCGTTACAGAAACTCAAGCGGCCTCGGCCAGAGTGTTTACCTTTAGCCTTATACTCAGTCAGGACCACCCCCAAACGGAGAGCCAGAGTTATCCCCATTGGAGATTCTGTTTGGGAACGCCCCGAGATTGGGATTGTATTTTCCACAACATTTACAAATGAACTATGATAGCCTAACAAGCTGCATGCGGCCCTCACAAGAGACGTGTGACGCACCCATAAACAAGTGTTTGCTTCCCTTCCAGATCAGTAGAAGGAACACACAGTCTGCAACCAGGAGACCGGGGCGGTGATAAAGAGACATGTGAGGAAAGGCCTGGATCCCAGATCTGATGGATTCTCCCAAGTCCTGTTGACTACTCGTACTGCAGTAAAGGGTGAAGGAAAGCCCAGCTGAATGCTTTGCAGCTTCTCACTGCAAGAAAGTTCCTGGCGCTCCGAGGATGCGGATCCTCACTGTGATGGCCGCCCTAATGCCTCATTCACACATCCAGTGTTTCCCGGACGTGTGCTGTCTGCACGTGTTCTCCGCGGACAGAACACGTCCCCAGTCATTTGAATGTGTCTATTCACATCGGTGTTTAAGCTTACAGTCCGGTGGGTCCGTGTTTTCCTTGCGGATGCATGTCCCTATATTGTCCCGATGTTCCCGGATCTCTCGCGCCCATTATAGTCAATGGAGATCCGTGAAAACCACGGATGCTATCTGTGTTGCATCTGTGTTTCGGGGATCATTAAAGAGATTGTTTGAAAATTATTTTCCAGCTCTGCTCAGTGTCAGGGAAAAACAGCTGGCTACGGTCAGCAAAAAGCGGTTACCTGACCCAACACGGATCGGTCACGGCGTTCGGCAGCCTCTGCACACAGCATCCTGCTGCCTTCTCTTGCATCGAGTCCCCGCCACAGCTTGGCGGGGACTCCAATGCGCTCCCTCACCACGACACAAACCCCTTCTATGTCCCGGTCAGCGCGTACCACTGTAAGCCCGATGCCAGGATGCCAGCAGAGGCCCCGCTACCACGGACAGCCAGACCCCTGCAGTAAGCAGGTAAGTAAGTACAAATTGTCGGGCTTCCATTTGTTTTGTTCCTGAGCGATCAGAGGAACTGGCACAGACACCCTGCTCACACTACTCTCCCTTTATTCCATATAAGCAGACATGTTTTATAACGCCTTGGCATAACACCAAGGGGGTGGAAATTTAAACTAATGATTTGATTGGTTATTGATAAAAGCTAATGCCTCCGGCTCCATACTAATAGAGATTGGTCTTTGATGGTTAAAAACTATACTAATTAGAAAGTTTCTGCAGCATTTTATCTCTAGTATCGAAGGCAATCACGGGGGTTGGGGGTATTGCCCCTAACACAGTGTATACAGATATCAGTATCATTATATAGAGAGCGGTGTATACAGATATCAGTATTATTATAGAGAGCGGTGTATACAGATATCAGTATTATTATATAGAGAGCGGTGTATACAGATATCAGTATTATTATATAGAGAGCGGTGTATACAGATATCAGTATTATTATATAGAGAGCGGTGTATACAGATATCAGTATTATTATATAGAGAGCGGTGTATACAGATATCAGTATTATTATATAGAGAGCGGTGTATACAGATATCAGTATTATTATATAGAGAGCGGTGTATACAGATATCAGTATTATTATATAGAGAGCGGTGTATACAGATATCAGTATTATTATATAGAGAGCGGTGTATACAGATATCAGTATTATTATATAGAGAGGCAGTGTATACAGATATCAGTATTATTATATAGAGAGCGGTGTATACAGATATCAGTATTATTATATAGAGAGCGGTGTATACAGATATCAGTATTATTATAGAGAGCGGTGTATACAGATATCAGTATTATTATATAGAGAGCGGTGTATACAGATATCAGTATTATTATATAGAGAGCGGTGTATACAGATATCAGTATTATATATAGAGAGCGGTGTATACAGATATCAGTATTATATATAGAGAGCGGTGTATACAGATATCAGTATTATTATATAGAGAGCGGTGTATACAGATATCAGTATTATTATATAGAGAGCGGTGTATACAGATATCAGTATTATTATATAGAGAGCGGTGTATACAGATATCAGTATTATTATAGAGAAGCGGTGTATACAGATATCAGTATTATTATAGAGAGCGGTGTATACAGATATCAGTATTATTATATAGAGAGCGGTGTATACAGATATCAGTATTATTATAGAGAGCGGTGTATACAGATATCAGTATTATTATATAGAGAGCGGTGTATACAGATATCAGTATTATTATATAGAGAGCGGTGTATACAGATATCAGTATTATATATAGAGAGCGGTGTATACAGATATCAGTATTATTATAGAGAGCGGTGTATACAGATATCAGTATTATTATATAGAGAGCGGTGTATACAGATATCAGTATCATTATATAGAGAGCGGTGTATACAGATATCAGTATTATTATATAGAGAGCGGTGTATACAGATATCAGTATTATTATATAGAGAGCGGTGTATACAGATATCAGTATTATTATATAGAGAGCGGTGTATACAGATATCAGTATTATTATATAGAGAGCGGTGTATACAGATATCAGTATTATTATATAGAGCGGTGTATACAGATATCAGTATTATTATATGAGAGCGGTGTATACAGATATCAGTATTATTATATAGAGAGCGGTGTATACAGATATCAGTATTATTATATAGAGAGCGGTGTATACAGATATCAGTATCATTATATAGAGAGCGGTGTATACAGATATCAGTATTATTATATAGAGAGCGGTGTATACAGATATCAGTATTATTATATAGAGAGCGGTGTATACAGATATCAGTATTATTATATAGAGAGCGGTGTATACAGATATCAGTATTATTATATAGAGAGCGGTGTATACAGATATCAGTATTATTATATAGAGAGCGGTGTATACAGATATCAGTATTATTATATAGAGAGCGGTGTATACAGATATCAGTATTATTATATAGAGAGCGGTGTATACAGATATCAGTATTATTATATAGAGAGCGGTGTATACAGATATCAGTATTATTATATAGAGAGCGGTGTATACAGATATCAGTATTATTATATAGAGAGCGGTGTATACAGATATCAGTATTATTATAGAGAGCGGTGTATACAGATATCAGTATTATTATATAGAAGCGGTGTATACAGATATCAGTATTATTATAGAGAGCGGTGTATACAGATATCAGTATTATTATATAGAGAGCGGTGTATACAGATATCAGTATTATTATATAGAGAGTGGTGTATACAGATATCAGTATTATTATATAGAGAGCGGTGTATACAGATATCAGTATTATTATATAGAGAGCGGTGTATACAGATATCAGTATTATTATATAGAGAGCGGTGTATACAGATATCAGTATTATTATATAGAGAGCGGTGTATACAGATATCAGTATTATTATATAGAGAGCGGTGTATACAGATATCAGTATTATTATATAGAGAGCGGTGTATACAGATATCAGTATTATTATATAGAGAGCGGTGTATACAGATATCAGTATTATTATATGAGAGCGGTGTATACAGATATCAGTATTATTATATAGAGAGCGGTGTATACAGATATCAGTATTATTATATAGAGAGCGGTGTATACAGATATCAGTATTATTATATAGAGAGCGGTGTATACAGATATCAGTATTATTATATAGAGAGCGGTGTATACAGATATCAGTATTATTATATAGAGAGCGGTGTATACAGATATCAGTATTATTATAGAGAGCGGTGTATACAGATATCAGTATTATTATATAGAGAGCGGTGTATACAGATATCAGTATTATTATATAGAGAGCGGTGTATACAGATATCAGTATTATTATATAGAGAGCGGTGTATACAGATATCAGTATTATTATATAGAGAGCGGTGTATACAGATATCAGTATTATATAGAGAGCGGTGTATACAGATATCAGTATTATTATATAGAGAGCGGTGTATACAGATATCAGTATTATTATAGAGAGCGGTGTATACAGATATCAGTATTATTATATAGAGAGCGGTGTATACAGATATCAGTATTATTATAGAGAGCGGTGTATACAGATATCAGTATTATTATATAGAGAGCGGTGTATACAGATATCAGTATTATTATATAGAGAGCGGTGTATACAGATATCAGTATTATTATATAGAGAGCGGTGTATACAGATATCAGTATTATTATATAGAGAGCGGTGTATACAGATATCAGTATTATTATATGAGAGCGGTGTATACAGATATCAGTATTATTATATAGAGAGCGGTGTATACAGATATCAGTATTATTATATAGAGAGCGGTGTATACAGATATCAGTATTATTATATAGAGAGCGGTGTATACAGATATCAGTATTATTATATAGAGAGCGGTGTATACAGATATCAGTATTATTATATAGAGAGCGGTGTATACAGATATCAGTATCATTATATAGAGAGCGGTGTATACAGATATCAGTATCATTATATAGAGAGCGGTGTATACAGATATCAGTATTATTATATAGAGAGCGGTGTATACAGATATCAGTATTATTATATAGAGAGCGGTGTATACAGATATCAGTATTATTATAGAGAGCGGTGTATACAGATATCAGTATTATTATATAGAGAGCGGTGTATACAGATATCAGTATTATTATATAGAGAGCGGTGTATACAGATATCAGTATTATTATATAGAGAGCGGTGTATACAGATATCAGTATTATTATATAGAGAGCGGTGTATACAGATATCAGTATTATTATATAGAGAGCGGTGTATACAGATATCAGTATTATTATATAGAGAGCGGTGTATACAGATATCAGTATTATTATATAGAGAGCGGTGTATACAGATATCAGTATTATTATATAGAGAGCGGTGTATACAGATATCAGTATTATTATATAGAGAGCGGTGTATACAGATATCAGTATTATTATATAGAGAGCGGTGTATACAGATATCAGTATTATTATATAGAGAGCGGTGTATACAGATATCAGTATTATTATAGAGAGCGGTGTATACAGATATCAGTATTATTATATAGAGAGCGGTGTATACAGATATCAGTATTATATAGAGAGCGGTGTATACAGATATCAGTATTATTATATAGAGAGCGGTGTATACAGATATCAGTATTATTATATAGAGAGCGGTGTATACAGATATCAGTATTATTATATAGAGAGCGGTGTATACAGATATCAGTATTATTATATAGAGAGCGGTGTATACAGATATCAGTATTATTATATAGAGAGCGGTGTATACAGATATCAGTATTATTATATAGAGAGCGGTGTATACAGATATCAGTATTATTATATAGAGAGCGGTGTATACAGATATCAGTATTATTATATAGAGAGCGGTGTATACAGATATCAGTATTATTATATAGAGAGCGGTGTATACAGATATCAGTATTATTATATAGAGAGCGGTGTATACAGATATCAGTATTATTATATAGAGAGCGGTGTATACAGATATCAGTATTATTATATAGAGAGCGGTGTATACAGATATCAGTATTATTATATAGAGAGCGGTGTATACAGATATCAGTATTATTATATAGAGAGCGGTGTATACAGATATCAGTATTATTATATAGAGAGCGGTGTATACAGATATCAGTATTATTATATAGAGAGCGGTGTATACAGATATCAGTATTATTATATAGAGAGCGGTGTATACAGATATCAGTATTATATAGAGAGCGGTGTATACAGATATCAGTATTATTATATAGAGAGCGGTGTATACAGATATCAGTATTATATAGAGAGCGGTGTATACAGATATCAGTATTATTATATAGAGAGCGGTGTATACAGATATCAGTATTATTATATAGAGAGCGGTGTATACAGATATCAGTATTATTATATAGAGAGCGGTGTATACAGATATCAGTATTATATAGAGAGCGGTGTATACAGATATCAGTATTATTATATAGAGAGCGGTGTATACAGATATCAGTATTATTATATAGAGAGCGGTGTATACAGATATCAGTATTATATAGAGAGCGGTGTATACAGATATCAGTATTATTATATAGAGAGCGGTGTATACAGATATCAGTATTATATATAGAGAGCGGTGTATACAGATATCAGTATTATTATATAGAGAGCGGTGTATACAGATATCAGTATTATTATATAGAGAGCGGTGTATACAGATATCAGTATCATTATATAGAGAGCGGTGTATACAGATATCAGTATTATTATATAGAGAGCGGTGTATACAGATATCAGTATTATTATAGAGAGCGGTGTATACAGATATCAGTATTATTATATAGAGAGCGGTGTATACAGATATCAGTATTATTATATAGAGAGCGGTGTATACAGATATCAGTATCATTATATAGAGAGCGGTGTATACAGATATCAGTATTATTATATAGAGAGCGGTGTATACAGATATCAGTATCATTATATAGAGAGCGGTGTATACAGATATCAGTATTATTATATAGAGAGCGGTGTATACAGATATCAGTATTATTATATAGAGAGCGGTGTATACAGATATCAGTATTATTATATAGAGAGCGGTGTATACAGATATCAGTATTATTATATAGAGAGCGGTGTATACAGATATCAGTATCATTATATAGAGAGCGGTGTATACAGATATCAGTATTATTATATGAGAGCGGTGTATACAGATATCAGTATTATTATATGAGAGCGGTGTATACAGATATCAGTATTATTATATAGAGAGCGGTGTATACAGATATCAGTATTATTATATAGAGAGCGGTGTATACAGATATCAGTATTATTATAGAGAGTGGTGTATACAGATATCAGTATTATTATATGAGAGCGGTGTATACAGATATCAGTATTATTATATAGAGAGCGGTGTATACAGATATCAGTATTATTATATGAGAGCGGTGTATACAGATATCAGTATTATTATATAGAGAGCGGTGTATACAGATATCAGTATTATTATAGAGAGCGGTGTATACAGATATCAGTATTATTATATAGAGAGCGGTGTATACAGATATCAGTATTATTATAGAGAGCGGTGTATACAGATATCAGTATTATTATATAGAGAGCGGTGTATACAGATATCAGTATTATTATATAGAAGCGGTGTATACAGATATCAGTATTATTATATAGAGAGCGGTGTATACAGATATCAGTATTATTATATAGAGAGCGGTGTATACAGATATCAGTATTATTATATAGAGAGCGGTGTATACAGATATCAGTATCATTATATAGAGAGCGGTGTATACAGATATCAGTTATTATATAGAGAGCAGTGTATACAGATATCAGTATTATTATATAGAGAGCGGTGTATACAGATATCAGTATTATTATATAGAGAGCGGTGTATACAGATATCAGTATTATTATATAGAGAGCGGTGTATACAGATATCAGTATCATTATATAGAGAGCAGTGTATACAGATATCAGTATTATTATATAGAGAGCGGTGTATACAGATATCAGTATTATTATATAGAGAGCGGTGTATACAGATATCAGTATTATTATATAGAGAGCGGTGTATACAGATATCAGTATCATTATATAGAGAGCGGTGTATACAGATATCAGTATTATTATATAGAGAGCGGTGTATACAGATATCAGTATTATTATATAGAGAGCGGTGTATACAGATATCAGTATTATTATATGAGAGCGGTGTATACAGATATCAGTATTATATAGAGAGCGGTGTATACAGATATCAGTATCATTATATAGAGAGCGGTGTATACAGATATCAAAGTATTATTATATAGAGAGCGGTGTATACAGATACTGCACATTATATAGAGAGCGGTGTATACAGATATCTCACACCTTATATACCCACCGAGAGATATGTGTGCAGACAGCCTATCACACCTTATATACCCACCGAGGATATGTGTGCAGACAGCCTATCACACACCTTATATACTCCACCGAGGGATATGTGCAGACAGCCTATCACACCTTATATACCCACCGAGGAGATTTGTGCAGACAGCTTATCACACCTTATATACCCACCGAGGGATATGTGTGCAGACAGCCTATCACACCTTATATACCCACCGAGGATATGTGTACAGACAGCCTATCACACCTTATATACCCACCAAGGGATATGTGTGCAGACAGCCTATCACACACCTTATATACCCACTCGAGGGATATGTGTGCAGACAGCCTATCACACCTTATATACCCACCGAGGGAAATGTGTGTGCAGACAGCCTATCACACCCTTTATATACTCACCGAGGGATATGTGTGCAGACAGCCTATCACACATCTTATATACCCACCGAGGATATGTGTGCAGACAGCCTATCACACGCCTTATATACCCACCAAGGGATATGTGTGCAGACAGCCTATCACGCCTTATATAACCCACACGAGGGATATGTGTGCAGACAGCCTATAACACCTAATATGCCCACTGAGGGATATGTGTGTAGACAGCTTCTCACACCTTATATACCCACCGAGGGATATGTGTACAGACAGCCTATCACACCCCTTATATACCCACCGAGGGATATGTGTGCAGACAGCCCATCACACCTTATATATAACCCCCGAGGGAAATGTGTGCAGACAGCCTATCACATACCTTATATACCCACCGGGGATATGTGTGTGCAGACAGCTATCACACCTTATATACCCACCGAGGGATATGTGTGCAGACAGCCTATCACACCTTATATACCCACCGAGGGATATCTGTGCAGACAGCCTATCACACCTTATATACCCACCGAGGGATATGTGTGCAGACAGCCTATCACATAACCTTATATAGCCCACCGGGGGATATGTGTGCGGGCAGCCTATCACACATATATACCTACCGAGGGATAAGGTGTGGAGCAGACAGCCTATCACACCCCTTATAGGCCCACTGAGGATATGTGTGCAGACAGGCCTATCACACCTTATATACTCCACCGAGGGATATGTGTATATGCAGACCTATCACACCTTATATACCCACCCGAGGGTGCGTGTGCAGACAGCCTATCACATCCTTATATACCCACCGAGGATATGTGTGCAGACAGCCTTATCACACTTCTTATATAAATTCCTGAGGATATTGTCACCACCACAGCTTTGAGACGTTCACAGCTCATTCGCCTGTGATGAGGTCTTTACTTTCAGCTCCCTCCTCCCAGCTGTCCCTCCTGTGATCGATTCCTCTTCCTATAAAATACCCCTTCCTGTTTAATCGTGTGGATTATACTTTTCATTTGACCTGTATCTCCGCTGGAGTATCTTCACTGGTGATATCTTTCACTGACCTGTGTTCTGCTGAAGCAAGTACTTCAGATATTCGTCTTCGCTGACCTGGACTGTTTTCACTGCTGCCGCAGCTCCTTCCAGTTATGCAGACATTGTGTTTCCTGTTTGTTTGTTGACTTGATCCGTAGAGCGACCTCGGTCTGCCCATATACTGAGCAGGGCACCGCACCGCGCCCCTTCCACCACCGCAGGGTACAGGGTCATCAGCCTTAGGTACGCCGGCATGTCTCGATCCACCATCTGGATCTGCGACATAGGCTTAGCAGCATAGGGAGAGCTTTTAGGTCTGACAGGGGTCACCCTTTATGCTCCCTGGTCTGGGTCCTGGTCAGCAGCTAACTCTACTGTGTATGCTCTTGTTGCTCACATACAGCCGCGACATTATAATCCGCCGAAACCGGCCCTTTTGACATGGATCCGCTAACCTGGTTGGACCGTGATGTAGGTCTTGAGGTAGCGGATCTCCGTCAATCTATGACTCCGCTTCAAGCTTGGCTCTGCTCGGGTACATGGAGTTTGTTAAGTGAGCCAAAGGCCTTACTTCCGGAAACGTTCTCCGGGGGCAGTGAGAATTTTTGTTCGTCAGAGAGGCACAAACTCCATTTTTGCTTGTGTCCCCGTTCCTCTGGTAATGAGGAGCAGAGGGTGAGGATTGTCATCTCCCTCGCTCAGGGGTAATGCTCAGACGGCTTTTCGCTGCCATCGGGGGATCCCTCCCTTCGAACCGTGGAAAGATTTTTTGTGGCCCTGGGGCAGATATATGACGACCTCCGGATCGCTGCCGCTCTGGCTGCATTGACCTTCACGTTTTTTATGCCAGAACAAACCGTCCGCAGGAGCTTCATTGCTCTGAATTTCTCGGAGATGGGCAAGTAGCTGATTCAGGTTGGAATCGGCCGCCGGCACTCGGAGCCAGTTCTTGGTCATGGTCTCAGGAGAGATTGAAAGATGCGTTTGCTTTCCATGAGAGAACCAACATCTTTAGAGTCTCGCCATGTCACATGGCGGTACGCCTCTTGACAGGCGTCTAAGAGAAAGAAACGAGACCTCTCCGGTCCAGCCATTGTCAGTCTTAGGGGCAGTGGGGCTGACTCATCTTAGTGTGCAGGGGCCTCATCCTGTCCCGGTCCCTCTCTGGAGGAGGAGCCTATTCAGCCAGGGTCGACTTGGTTCTGATAAAGGAGGGGATTTAGTCCTCAGAGAATGGTGTGTTTTTGTTAGGGGGGCATTGGTCATTTGGCAAATGTTTGTCCCTCTAGAGATTCATGAACTGCACTAAGAGTGGAGCACAGAGAAAAACTAAAAGGTAAATCGTCAAACTCTGCTTCATCTGCTACCTTGGGCAAAGCTGATGTAGGAATTGATGCTTCCTCTGACCTGTGAAGTTCCCGCTTTTCCTATCTGCCAGGGTGGCGCTAGAGAGCAGTCATTTTTGTGAAATTTTTTGTTGATAGTGGAGCGGTCACACCTTATTGACACTCAATTCTGTAGCCATGCATGGTTTTCAGGTTTGCACATTAGAAAAGGATATACCTGTTTTTGCTATTGCTCCACTCACAGAGATCCCCAAGGGCATTGTTCACAATATCCGGTTGGCTGTAGGTGATGCTCATGTGGAGGATATATCTTGTTTCCTTGTCCTTAGCGGATTGCCTTCCTCTTTAGTCTTGGGGTTTGGCTCACTAGACATAACCCCACTATTGATTGGCAAGGAAGGCAAATAAATGAGTGGAGGAGTTTTTAGAGAGAGAATTGTCTCACAGCGACTTTTGCAGAGGTTATGGTGGTAATAGTGGAGGGATGGACAGACAGATGGTCGTAAGGGTGGATACATGGTGGGTTGTATGGATGAGGGGATGGGTGGAGGGATGGATAGATGAATGGTAGAGAAGAATGATGAAAGTGAGAGAATGATGAGGAAGGATGGATGGGTCGATGATGGGATACATGGTGGGACAGGCAGAAGGCTAGAATGATGGGGGGTGGTTGGAGGGATGATGGAGTTATGGTTTGATAGGAGGGAAGATGGAATGGAGGGATGGTGGGAGGATTGGATGGATGAGTGGGAGAAGACATGTATAGTGGATTGGATGAAGAGACATGGAAAGGTGGAGGGATGGATAGTAAGAGGATAGATGGGGGTGGATAGACGGACAGAGGGTTGTTGAAAGAAAAGGTGTTTGCTGGATCGAATGCAGAGAGATAAAAGGACAGAAGATGAAAGGGGAGAATATGGTCATCTGCTCTGCCTAGACCCTCGTTTACACTCACTATAAACACGTTTACACTCGCTATAGACAGGTTTACACTCGCTATAGACAGGTTTACACTCGCTATAGACAGGTTTACACTCGCTATAGACAGGTTTACACTGGCTATAGACAGGTTTACACTGGCTATAGACCGGCTGACACTCGCTATAGACAGGTTTACACTGGCTATAGACCGGCTGACACTCGCTATAGACAGGCTGACACTCGCTATAGACAGGTTTACACTGGCTATAGACAGGTTTACACTCGCTATAGACAGGCTGACACTCGCTATAGACAGGTTTACACTGGCTATAGACAGGTTTACACTCGCTATAGACAGGTTTACACTGGCTATAGACAGGTTTACACTGGCTATAGACAGGCTGACACTCGCTATAGACAGGTTTACACTCGGCTATAGACAGGTTTACACTCGCTATAGACAGGTTTACACTCGCTATAGACAGGTTTACACTCGCTATAGACACGTTTACACTCGCTATAGACAGGTTTACACTCGCTATAGACACGTTTACACTCGCTATAGACACGTTTACACTCGCTATAGACAGGTTTACACTCGCTATAGACAGGCTTACACTCGCTATAGACAGGCTTACACTCGCTATAGACAGGTTTACACTCGCTATAGACAGGTTTACACTCGCTATAGACAGGTTTACACTCGCTATAGACAGGTTTACACTCGCTATAGACAGGCT
This sequence comes from Bufotes viridis, assembly GCA_033119425.1. NCBI lineage: Eukaryota > Metazoa > Chordata > Amphibia > Anura > Bufonidae > Bufotes > Bufotes viridis. The sequence continues at coordinate 3,422,473 of CM065591.1, read as the reverse complement.
GACACTCGCTATAGACAGGTTTACACTCGCTATAGACAGGCTTACACTCGCTATAGACAGGTTTACACTCGCTATAGACAGGTTTACACTCGCTATAGACAGGCTGACACTCGCTATAGACAGGTTTACACTCGCTATAGACAGGTTTACACTCGCTATAGACAGGCTTACACTCGCTATAGACAGGTTTACACTCGCTATAGACAGGCTTACACTCGCTATAGACAGGCTTACACTCGCTATAGACAGGCTTACACTCGCTATAGACAGGTTTACACTCGCTATAGACACGTTTACACTCACTATAGACAGGTTTACACTCGCTATAGACAGGTTTACACTCGCTATAGACAGGCTTACACTCGCTATAGACAGGTTTACACTCGCTATAGACAGGTTTACACTCGCTATAGACAGGCTTACACTCGCTATAGACAGGTTTACACTCGCTATAGACAGGCTTACACTCGCTATAGACAGGCTTACACTCGCTATAGACAGGCTTGACACTCGCTATAGACAGGTTTACACTCGCTATAGACAGGCTTGACACTCGCTATAGACAGGTTTACACTCGCTATAGACAGGTTGACACTCGCTATAGACAGGTTTACACTCGCTATAGACAGGTTTACACTCGCTATAGACAGGTTTACACTCGCTATAGACAGGTTTACACTCGCTATAGACAGGCTTACACTCGCTATAGACAGGTTTACACTCGCTATAGACAGGTTTACACTCGCTATAGACAGGTTTACACTCGCTATAGACAGGTTTACACTCGCTATAGACAGGTTTACAGTGTATGAATATGATATTCAATATGAATATGATACTTCCCGTAGGGGTCCACTAGGTACTAACCATGTAGGGGCCCAAAGTTTTGTTTCGGGCCCTTTTCCTTTTTTGTTATTTTGAAAATGTAAAACATAAAAATAAAAAATCTTGCTTAGAATATAAAGGGAATATGTCATTAAAAGGGTTTTCCAGGATTTTTATACCGATGACCTATCCTCTGGTCATCCGTATCTGTAGGACACCCTCCCATCAGCTGTTTTTGAGAAGGCACTGGCGCTCCTGTAGCGCCACTACCTTCTCATAGTTTACCAATCACAGCCCCATTTACTTGAGTAGGGCTGAGGTGCTCCTAGGCCACGTGAAACATGACCGTGTCCTCACTTGGCCTGGGAAAGAGAAGGCCGCTCACAGGAACACCGCTGCCTTCTTAAACAGCTGATTAGCGGTGTTCCCAGTAGTCCGATCTCCACCGATCAGATACTGAGCATGGGTCATCAGTATGAAAATCTCGGAAAACCTCTGCAAGCCACTGTACACTCACTCATTATAGACAGGTTTACACTCACTTCTGATCTTCCTATAACTCTTTTCGCGTTGTGCCCCCCCCCCCCCCCATTCTTGTGTTTTGCGAATTACTGAAAACACTTCCCTTCCTGAACCCCATTTAACCCTTTATCACATATAAATGTTTCCATCATATCCCTCCTTTCTGTTCTTTACTTTCTTTACTTTCTCCTACTAAGTGGGTGGAGAGTGGAGTAAATGACGTAGATTGCTAAAGGAAGAGCAGGTTGAGGACAGACGGGTGGCCCACCTCTCACGTCCATACTTGTTGTGCATGTGTCCGACTTCCATTCCTGCAAGAGAGAACACAAATCAGCTTCTGAGCAAAGAACATGATACATACTGGGCAGCACGGCGGCTCAGTGGTTAGCACTGGTGCCTTGCAGCTTGGCGGCTCAGTGGTTAGCACTGGTGCCTTGCAGCACGGTGGCTCAGTGGTTAGCACTGGTGCCTTGCAGCACGGTGGCTCAGTGGTTAGCACTGGTGCCTTGCAGCCTCGCGCGGCTCAGTGGTTAGCACTGGTGCCTTGCAGCTCGGCGGCTCAGTGGTTAGCACTGGTGCCTTGCAGCTCGGCGGGTCAGTGGTTAGCACTGGTGCCTTGCAGCTCGGCGGCTCAGTGGTTAGCACTGGTGCATGGAGTTTGTATGTTCTCCCCATGTTTGCCTGGGTTTCCTCCGGGTTCTCCAGTTTCCTCCCACACTCCAAAGACTTATTGATTGTGAGCTCCACTGGGTACTGCCCGATGCTAATGTCTGTACAGCGCCGCGGAATATGTCAGCGCTATATGAGGAGTATAATAAATACATACATGTTATATGTGGAACAACTGCCCTAAAATCTTCTGTCTATAGACTTGCAACACATAAAACAACAATAATAATATCCAGCATCCGCTTTGGTGCAAAGCGAGCAGTGTGATGAGATCGGATCTGCGCCTTCTAAAGCAAATATTAACAGTAGGAGAAGATTCCAGACATTCCTGAAAGATAAGCTCAGTGGATTGTGAGAACTTCCACCTGTCTCAGACTCTCACCTGGATTCTCCATCATCCGCCTACTAATTACACCTCACTACTCAATCTTCTTTCAACCTATAAAGTACTGCTGTCTTCTAATGGTCGTCACCTCATGGGATCCAGAATTTAGGTTCCTCAACCAGTGGGGAAATGGGACTAGTTTTGAAGGTTCCTTGTTCCTTTGCTCTTTGCAATCAGGACTGAAGGTCCTCAGCTCATCGTATCAAGAAAGAAGGTCATCAGATGACTGAGTCAGGATTAAAGGACTGAAGGTCCTCAGCTCATGGATTTGAGTGCTGAAGATCATGCTCAAGATCTTGGGTTCAAGTGTTCAAGGTTGAAGTTCCCCCTCATGGGGCAGAAATTAAGGTCTTCAGCTCATAGAGTCACTGATAAAGGTCCCTTGCTCGAAGGTCCTCAGATCATGGAATTGGGGATGATGGGCCTCAGTTCATTGAGTTAGTGTTGAAAGCTCCTCAGCTCATGGAATCAGGAATGAGGGTCCCAAGCTCAAGGAGTCATGGTAGGGTAGGATCAACAGATCCTTTTGGATAACATGTCTGCCAAGGTTTTCTGGAACATGTTCAGACTTAGCTAGGGTTTCCGGCACAGACAGGTTTTCAGCCTTCTTCCAGACAAAGACATCAATTCAAAGGGCATATGCAGAAGATTGCAGATATTGGCGTACAGGAGGATTTTGGGAAGGCTGCAGTCAGACGCTTGGAGTGACAGGCAGAACCCCAATGAATAATCTGCCCAGAGTGATGGTCAAGAATCGGACTGTGTAGCCACCATAGGCAGTCCCAGCAGAAGTGGACAGGAGGTAGGCACAGGCAGAACATCCAGGGAAATTTACGCTGAATGGGGCCTGCCCATCTGAAGGGCTCAGTAAATACTGGATGATCTCAGAGAAAGCCTTTCCATTGACTGAGGTCAACACCAAGAATTCTCCAGGAGCTGGACAGGTATACATTATTGGTTCACCAAGGCCTTATGCAAAAGGTTTTCTGCTCAATAGAGAGTCTCAGAAGACGTAAACAGTAAACTAGGTACCACCGTAAGACAAATCTATGAGTAAAGTCAACTTTGGAGAGAGTTGGTCTCCACCTAGGGCCATCTCTCCTATGGTCCTTGGCTCAGGAGCTACGCCTTGCAAGTAATAAGTACAGACATAGTGCCTACATACATTTACATTTAGACTGGCGGTGGATGCGCTGGAAGTTATGTGGAGGCCGGGCGGATCCACCGCTGGTGCAGGGGTTTAGTCAGACCAGCATCTAAAATGCTGGTCTTAATAGATGACCCCTTTGAGTCTATCCGTGTGCATTACTTCTGCTCCAGGTGAAAGGGAAGGCGAAGGAATCAGAGATCCCTGGAAAGAATGCCCCAACAGAGAAGGTCTTCTCTATAGACGGCTTCTCTGGCACGTTCCCAAACACAGAGATCAATACGGGTAGCAAAGCCATCAAAACCATTCTTAATATGAGCTGACAGACCCTCCCAGAATGCTGCCACTAAAGCCTGTTACCACAGAGGAAAGGGTATAAAATTGTAGGGCATAATGCCCAACAGGTAGACCACCCTGGCAAAACTACAAAAGAAAGGGGCCAGCAGAAGAGGCACATCTAGGTTCCCCAAAGACTGCAGAAGGTGGCTAGGAAGTCATTCAGGTTACTGGTCTCAGGATCTCTCCCATAATGGTTTAGCCCATGCGAGGGCTTTGCCAGACAGGAGTGAAATCACAAAGCCCAACCCTGGCCCAGTCAGCAGAAAACAGATGTGGTTGCAGTTCAAAATGAATAGTGCACTGGTTAAGCAAACCAAAACACAGCTTGAGATCTCCATCATAGCATAGGGCAGACCTCGGGCAGGCAAGACCTTTGGAGGTAAAGCCGATGCTGAGGCAGTTTCGGACTTGTGTGTTTCCAATCCAGGAATAACCAGTTTAGAAGCTACAAGAGTACCCCTAGATACAGCACTTTACTCTGATGCTGTTACAGCAGGGGCCCGTGGCTGCCGCTGTTCCACTCGCCAGTCCTGGGTTTCTGTATGCTGGCAGAGACGGCCCGCCTCGTGCCCTCCCCTTCTGGGACCGGTGACTGGTTCTGTTCTATCCCTCCATCTAGGCCGAGGCCTGTGTTCTAGCTAGTTCCCGTCGCTACCTTGAGCAGGATGCCTGAGCAATAAATTCAATAGCTTGCTAAGCTCCTGTAAAGCTGTGCTGTATCCATTTGTCTGCTAGTGTACCAACTTTCTGTTTACTGGATGCTGACCCTCCGTTGCCTGATTCAACCTGCGCCTGATCGCTACATTGACCCTTTACTGCCTGCCCTGACCTTGAACTGTTTAACGGATTGCTAGTACTCTGGCTGTCCTGGTCTTGGCTTCTCCATGACTACAATTATGCCTGGAAAAAAAAAATGCAAAATGCAAAATTATGCATTTTGGTGCTCTAAAAAAGTGTCTCTGACCCCTGTGGGACAGCTGTCAAGCAGACAGAAAGTACCCCAGATGGTACCGACTTCAGAGAAGTCCAGATCACTCTATAGGGGTTAAAGGGTGAAAACAAGAGGAAAGCCAGGATAACACCCTTAGGATTAGCCAAAGTCAAATCTGTTGGAACAGTGGTTCCACACGCACTGATGTAACAGGGGTCTTGGATCCTGAGGTAAAACTCAGAATATAAATCTTGCACGTAGACACATCCACAGTTATGTGATGAGGCCTCGATCTGTGTCTAGTCAATGTGGGAAGTTCAGAGGCCAATTTTTGAAGGAACTGAACACATCATCATAAATTTCAACTGGTCCAATCAGACCGGCAGGTGTCACAGGCACTGGTCTCCAACATTGGCCTCATCGAGTCCTATCAGCAAGAAGAAGGCAAGTCTCTCCACATCTGATAAACATGAGAACTCTGTAAGGAGGTAGAGATGACAAATTGTTGGGTTTCAAGGAGTCGACGATTTCTTCTAACAGTGAACACAATAAAATGTATCGTCAAGATCCCCAGTACTTTCCATCATTTTGGTGTTTCACAAGAAATAAAGGAAAATGGAGATGAAATTTCTGAATTTCACTTTTTTCAGATTTTCCATTTGAATTCATTTTTTCCACTAACAAAGCAAGGTTTAAGAGTCAAACAAAACTCAATATTTATTGCCCTGATTCTGTAGTTTACAGAAACACCCCATACGTGGTTGTAAACTGCTGTGCGGGCACTCGGCAGGGCGCTAGAAGGAAAGGAGCTGATATATGGTTTTTGGAGGGCAGATGTCACCGGGATCATTTTAAGCTGCCATGTCACATTTGTAGCTCCCTTGATGCACCCCTAAAGCAGAAACTCCAAAATAGTGACCCCATTTTAGAAACTAAGGGATAAGGTGGCAGTTTTGTTGGTACTATTTTTAGGGTACATATGATTTTTGGTTGCTGTGTATTACACTTTTTGTGAGGCAAGGTAACAAAAAATAGCTGTTTTGGCACTCGTTTTTATTTTTATTATTTACAATGTTCATCTGACAGGTTAGATCATGTGGAATTTTTATAGAGCTGGTTGTTATGGACGCGACAATACCAAATATGGAGAATAATCAAATTAAATGGGAATAGCTCACTCTTGGTGTCTATGGGCAAGGTGCTCAGGTCTATAGGCTGTATCACCCCCACAGAAAAAACAAGGTATGAAATATTCGAAATTAGACCGGCACTCTATATGTGTGTAAGTCCATAGATCAATATTTGGCGATCGTTATCATGAAAATATATAAAAAATTTGTTGTAAAGAAGTTCATAAATACAATAGCATACAATAGACTTGCTGTTAATTAATACACATATACATTAATCGCGTTATGTGTATTAATTAACAGCAAGTCTATTGTATGCTATTGTATTTATGAACTTCTTTACAACAAATTTTTTATATATTTTCATGATAACGATCGCCAATTAGTGATCTATTGACTTACACACATATAGAGTGCCGGTCTAATTTTTGAATATTTAATAACCAAATATGATTACTTTTTTTGGTTGTTTGTTTCAGTTTTACATAATAAAGCATTTAAAAAAAAAAATAACTACCCATGTAGATTTTGGGGCCCCGGAGGAAGTATTATGTCCCTTAATAGCGACACTGCCTGAGACTGAACCTTCAGAAGTGACCCTTGTAAACCAGGCTGTTCTTGAGGTGGTACCGAAGGATTTATGGGGAACATCAAAAACAGACATAGGGAAACTCCCCATGTCTCCGGTCACTGTACATCTTAGGCCAGGAGGTCGCCCCCCTCAGGTGAAGCAGTGCCCCTTCAGTCATGCCCAGGAGATAGCAGTGGCCAGCCAAATTGATGCTTTCCTCCCGGACGGTGTATTGATAAAAACAGTATCTCCCACTATTACCCTGCTATTCCCAATAAAGAAGAAACCAGTTAAGGGACAGCCTGTCAGTTGCAGGATGGTTCATGATCTTAGAGAAGATAACAAGGTGAGAGTTTTACAAACTCCAATAGTGCCGAACCCACATACTTTACTGTCACAAGTTCCATCCACTGCCGTGTGTTTTACAGTCCTAGATCTGGTAAATGCCTTCTTTAGTGTCCCACTGCATCCTGACTGCCAGTATCTGTTTGCCTTTACATTTTAAGGGTCACCAGCATACTTGGACAGTCCGGCCTCAGGGAGCTCAGAACCCCCCCGACCATGTATACACAGGCTCTGCAATCCATCCTCACAGACTAGACACCGTCCGGCTCGGTGGTCCTGTTACAGTACGTGGATGATTTGCTCCAGTGTGCTGAAGACAATGAGACTTGATGTGAGGCAACTATATCTCTTACTTTTCCTACATCAGAACGGGAGTAAAGCCTCAAAGCAGAAGGTAGTATTTCTAGGACACGGCCTCTCTCATGGAGCTCGCCACCTAACCCCAGAAAGAAAGGAGGCTGCTGAAAGGATACAAGGGCCCAAAGTTGCATAAAGCCTATGGGTGTTTTGGGGGCTGGTGTCATACTGTCGCCCCTGGATTAGACATGCCTCCATGTTAATGCAGCCTCGATATGATTGTCTGTCATCTGGACCATTTCACCTGACAGAAGAGGCAGTGAATAATTTCCATACACTGAAGCTGTGCCTAACCTCGGTCCCAGCCCTGGGTATTCCAAAATAGGACGAGGAATTTCACCTGTTCTGCTCAGAAATGCAGGGTCACAGCACGGTACTGACTCAGAAACACGGTGACCGCCAGTGGTGTACTTTTTCAGCCAGATTAGATCCTGTCGCCAGAGGCGCCCTTCTGTGTCAGGGCGGTAGCGGCAGTGCAGGCAATGATAGAAAAAGCCACCGTTGATTGTACAAACACCCCATGACATACAGGCATATTAACACAGGTTCAACCTCAGCATATTTCTATGGCCAGGCAACTCCAGTGTGCGCTCCTCATGCCGCTAACATTTCCTTCAGCAACGTGTACTACTCTGAATCCTGCTACTCTGTTACCAATCACAGATTCAGAAATGGGGAAGGGGCACAGAATGAAAAAGGCAGCCTCCTAAATGACATGATGGGACATGACCCCCATGACTGTGTACAATTAATGCAACAAGAAACCTCAGGAGTTAATCATGTCCCATGAAAACCCCCTTGATGACCCTGATTCTGAGTATCTTGTAGATGGAAGCAGGTTGATGGGAGAGGACGGCTGGTTCCACACTGGATATGCAGTGGTCACACAGCATGAGGTAGGGATAGCTGAACCACTGCCACCTCACATGTCAGCGCAAGAGGCGGAGCTGAAGGCACTCACTGAGGCGTAGAAGAAGGTGAACATCTACACATCTACATGTAGAAGGTGAACATCTACATGGACTCAAGGTATGCTTTTGGTATTGCAACACGACTATGGACCCATATGGCGTGCCAGAGACTTTCTAACATCAGCAGGTCAGCCAATTAAAGATTAAGACTCTGTACTTTAACTTATGACCTCTCTGTTATTGCCAGAGGAGGCCGCTATTATTAAGGTAAATGCTCACACAAGATGTACCACAGGGGAAGCAAAGGCAATGATTGAGCAGACACTCTCCAGCCACTAAATGCTGACGCCACCCTGGTGAGAGCCTTGAGACCTGAGGACGTTTCAGTAAGTACATTTCAAAGAATATTCAAGAAAGCCCCTCAGAGGAAAAGAACTTTGGGCAAAACAAGGGGCCAAACCTGATGAGCGTGAAATTTGGAGAAACAAGGATAGAATTTGTCTACCGCGCTATCTATACCCAGCTATGGCTCCAGGAGGCCCACTCACCTATCCAAAGGTGTCATGATAAGTGTAGTTAATGCAGAGTGTGGATTGGCTTCCAGGATTTTCTATGGTCTGTGCATTGAACAATACCGGTCAAGTGGTGAAGACTCCAAGCAAGCACAAACCAGGCCACTTTACCTGTTCCAGAGACTGTAGATAGACTATATACAACTGCTACAAGATTCGGAGGATAGGAATATGTCCTTGTGTGTGTTGATCTCTTTTCAGGGTGGCCGGAAGCCTTCCCAGTAGCAAAGGCAAATAACACAGCAAAGAAGCTGGTCAGTGAGCTGGTGGGCAGGTATGGTGTCCCTGAAGTTGTTGAATCAGACAGGGTTCCCACTTCACAGGAGAAGCAATGAGGAAGTGATGCAGGCTTTGGGGTCACCCAGCTTTCCATACAGCATACCATCCCCCAAAGCAGCGGCCGCGTCGAGCGCCTAAATGGCACGTACAAACTGAAAAATCAAAAAGCCATGAAGGAAACTGTGGCGAGACCAATCTCGCCACATTGCATTGGAGAAACCTGGTTGCTCGCCTGCTGCCTTTGGACTATGGCCCCCTGTTAAAAGACATCTTTTTACCTGCAGAAAAGCTTCATTCGTGCTTTTCTGCCTGGGGTCTGGTAGTTTTGGTTGAATGTGTTATACCCCAGATAGGAATCCCATGGAGCCCATTCGTATGAAACTGACTGTAAAGACTTTGGCTCCATGGCGATTAAACTGTATTCGTGTGGTCTGAGCGCCATTCACTTAATAATGTGCGCTCAGACCTGAGCTATCTGGGGATATGTTAAATGTATAGTTTAATGTAATGTGTCTTACCTGGTGTATTTTAACAGTAATGCTTGTTCTGTGTCCCCATGTGCATAATGGAGTCTTGTCTCTGAAATGTCTGTGTGTATTGTAAAGGGTGGGACATTGTGTATTGAATAGTGATGTCTGTCCTATTGTCCCCACATGTGTATTGGCGATTTCCCTTTGTCCTGAGAGATAATTGAATGACTCCTCAATTGTCTCCAGGACAGAAGACATTGTGTATTCGTCTGCCTGTGATGATTGCATTACCCATGTAGGGTGATGGTATCACAGGCAGAGGAGAAGACTATGCTGGGGGTGTCTGTATTGTCCCAATGTGTGTGATTGGCTGCTGCTATCCCGTGTCGCAGTCTTCCTTCTGGTCCTCTAGGGGAGTGTCCACCAGGTGGGAGACCTGGATAAATACTCAGGCAGGTAGTCGATTAATAAATGTAGAGAATTCCTGTTTACCATCATATACGGAGCCTCGTCTCGTTCTTGGGGATTCACTGTATGCTGTTAGAGACTGATTGCCAGGAGTGTAAGCTGATTGTCTGCTTTTCCTGTTACGTCTGCTAGCAGCTATTTGGGAAGGTCCAGTACCGGGAGTTGGAGTGCTATTTTGTATCCAGTTCGGGAGTTTGGTGTCTCTGCAGTAGCTGGCCTATATCTCTGTAAGGGGCCGATCGCCTAAACGGTTTTACCCTTTGTCTGCAGCAGCAGTCCGTTACAATTGGTGGCGAGCACGGGATCGTTCCTACAGCCAGAAGGACAGCTACAGGAGACACCATTTCCTTGGATTTACAAGTGGGAGGCAACGCATGTCCCAGTGCAGCGATCCTAAAGCACCAGAATGGAACCAGCAGTGTCATACGCAGGAGGAGGACCTGGATGGCCGGGATGCATTAAGGAAAGGCATCTGGTACCAGGCCCTGGACAATGTACAATACCAGCGGGGTGAGAGTCTCCCCAGTGAAGAGCAGCGGTGGCAGAAGCAAGTGGCCCTGCGGATGCCCTTTCTGGGGAGAGCAGCCCTGGATGAATGGGTGAAGGAACTAGAGCACCGGGTATGGCAGGAGCTATGGCTGAGAATGCCTACCAGGCGCTCTGGTGGTATATGGCACAGTATATACCCTGGACAGCCGAGCATGACAAGCCAGAGGGAGAGGAGTTTGATGGTTCTGGCTTGTTATGGGAGTCCTTTGCAGAGCCTGACTTCGGGAGTCCTGCGCAGAGACAGACTTCAGGACATTTTCTACGAGAGGGAGGCTAGGCATGACGGGATGACCCCCATGAGGTAGAGCAAGACCTGGCTCACCTAGCAACCCTGGAGTGGGAACTGGAGCAGGACTACCGAGATCTCTTCCACTCCATTGGGAAGGCTCAGCAGGACAGCAAGGTGACAGTATCCAGTCCAGACCCATTCCGCTGGGAAGATATTGTTGAAATTTGACTGGAGAGAACCCCAGGCGGGAGGTGGAGATGGGACCGAGGTCTCTCCACCGGTATTGCAGGGAATTGGGAGCCTGAGCTCCATTCCCCAGCGGGAGATATTGCAGGGATGGGAGCCTGAGCTCCATTCCCCAGCGGGAGATATTACAGGGAATTGGGAGCCTGAGCTCCATCTCCCCAGCGGCAGGCTGAGCTACAGGGGCAGAGGTAGTTGTTCCGCCTCACAGCAGCAGCGTGATTTTTCGGGAATTGGAGCCGGTCTCCATTCCCCAGCGACAGTATTATTTGTTGGGAATTGGGAGCCCGGTCTCCAGTCCCCAGCGGCAGAGTAACCAGCAGGGAATAGAGAGCCCAGTCTCCTTTCTCCAGCAGCAGGACTCTGTATTGGGAGGAGAGACAGTCGGTCTCCCTCCACTGAGGAGGAAGGAAATGTATGGGAGAGGAGCTTACTACCACCTCTCCCAGCGGCGGATCACTAATGGGCAGGAATAGAGAGCTCAGTCTCCTTTCCCCAGCAGCAGAGCTGTGTAACCAAAGGGGAGACAGTCGGTCTCCAGCAGCAGAGCTGTGTAACCAAAGGGGAGACAGTCGGTCTCCAGCAGCAGGACTGTATATCTAAGGGGAGACAGTCGGTCTCCCCTCCAACAACCAGGCTTCAACCAGGCTACCCTCCCAGTAGCGCTGGCAACAGGGCAGAGTGGCCGTGGGTCTTGCCCATGCAGCTACCCACCAAGTCGAGCACTGCCGTACTCAGCACAGCCGTGGTGAGGCACCTGGACATGGACAAGCTTCTCCTCTACCCAGTTGCAGTAACTATTTGTCGTGGGTGGGCTGTGCTGTTGATTGTGTTTTGTGGGTGGGCTGCTGGACTAGCAAGGGCACTGACCGGCAGGAGGTCAGATACCCTGTTAGTCTGTTTGGAAAAGGGAGAGATGTGACGAGACCAATCTCGCCACATTGCATTGGAGAAACCTGGTTGCTCGCCTGCTGCCTTTGGACTATGGCCCCCTGTTAAAAGACATCTTTTTACCTGCAGAAAAGCTTCATTAGTGCTTTTCTGCCTGGGTTCGGTAGTTTTGGTTGAATGTGTTATACCTCAGATAGGAATCCCATGGAGCCCATTCGTATGAAACTGACTGTAAAGACTTTGGCTCATGGCGATTAAACTGTATCGATGTGGTCTGAGCGCCATTCCTATAATGTGCGCTCAGACCTGAGCTATCTGGGGATATGTTAAATGTATAGTTTTAATGTAATGTGTTCTTACCTGGTGTATTTTATCAGTAATGCTTGTTCTGTGTCCCCATGTGCATAATGGAGTCTTGTCTCTGAAATGTCTGTGTGTATTGTAAATGGTGGGACATTGTGTATTGAATAGTGATGTCTGTCCTATTGTCCCCACATGTGTATTGGCGATTTCCCTTTGTCCTGAGAGATAATTGAATGACTCCTCAATTGTCTCCAGGACAGAAGACATGTAGTATCGTCTGCCTGTGATGATTGCATTACCCATGTAGGGTGATGGTATCACAGGCAGAGGGAGGATATGCTGGGGTGTCTGTATTGTCCCAATGTGTGTGATTGGCTGCTGTATCCCGTGTCGCAGTCTTCCTTCTGGTCCTCTAGGGAGTGTCCACCAGGTGGGAGACCTGGATAAATACCAGGCAGGTAGCCGTTAATAAATGAGAGAATTCCTGTTTACCCTCAATACGGAGCCTCGTCTCGTTCTTGGAGGATTCACTGTATGCTGTTAGAGACTGATTGCCAGGAGTGTAAGCTGATTGTCTGCTTTTCCTGTTCGTCTGCTAGCAGCTATTTGGGAGAGTTCCAGTGCGGGAGTTGGAGTGCTATTTTGTATCCAGTTCGGGAGTTTGGTGTTCTGCAGTAGCTGGGCCTATATCTCTCTGTAAGGGGCCGATCGCCTAAGCGGTTTTTACCCCTTGTCTGCAGCAACGGTCCAGTTACAGAAACTCAAGCGGCCTCGGCCAGAGTGTTTACCTTTAGCCTTATACTCAGTCAGGACCACCCCAAACGGAAAGCCAGAGTTATCCCCATTGGAGATTCTGTTTGGGAACGCCTCAGATTAGGATTGTATTTTCCACAACATTTACAAATGAACTATGATAGCCTAACAAGCTGCATGCGGCCCTCACAAAGAGGCGTGAGCGCACCCATAAACAAGTGTTTGCTTCCCTTCCAGATCCAGTAGAAGGAACACAGCAGTCTGCAACCAGGAGACCGGGGCGGTGATAGAGAGACATGTGAGGAAAGGCCTGGATCCCAGATCTGATGGTTCTCCCAAGTCCTGTTGACTACTCGTACTGCAGTAAAGGGTGAAGGAAAGCCCAACTGAATGCGCGCTTCTCACTGCAAGAAAGTTCTGACGCCCGAGGATGCGGATCCTCCTGCTGATGGCCGCCCTAATGCCTCATTCACACATCAGTGTTTCCCGGACGTGTACTGCCACGTGTTCTCCGCGGGCAGAACACGCCCCCAGTCATTTGAATGTGTCTATTCACATCAGTGTTTAAGCACAGTCCAGGTGGGTCCGTGTTTTCACCGGGATGCTGTCCCTATATTGTCCGTGGTTCCCGGATCTCTCGCCGCCCATTATAGTCAATGAGTCCGTGAAAACCACGGATGCTATCTGTGTTGCATCTGTGTTTCGTGGGATCATTAAAAGAGATTGTTTGAAAATTATTTTCCAGCTGCTCAGTGTCAGGGAAAAACAGCTGGCACACGGTCAGCAAAAAGCGGATCCACCGACCCAACACGGATCGGTCACGGCATTGGCAGCCTCTCGCACAGCATCCTGCTGCCTTCTCTTAGCATCGAGTCCCGCCACAGCAGGCGGGGACTCCAATGCGCTCCTCACCCGACAACAAACCCCTTCTATGTCCCGGTCAGCGCGTACCACTGTAAAAGCCGATGCCAGAGATACAGCAGGGGCCCCGCTACCACAGACAGCCGGACCCCTGCAGTAAGCAGGTAAGTAAGTACAAATTGTCGGGCTTCCATTTGTTTTGTTCCTGAGCGATCAGAGGGAACTGACACGAGACACACTGCTCACACTACTCTCTCCTTTATTCCATATAAGCAGACATGTTTATAACCCTTGGCATAACACCAAGGGGGTGGAAATTTAAACTAATGATTTGATTGGTTATTGATAAAAGCTAATACCTCCGGCTCCATACTAATAGAATTAGTCTTTAATGGTTAAAAACTTCACTAATTAGAAAGTTTCTGCAGCATTTTATCTCTAGTATCGACAATCACAGAGGTGGGGGTATTGCCTAACAGTGTATACAGATATCAGTATTATATAGAGAGCGGTGTATACAGATATCAGTATTATATAGAGAGCGGTGTATACAGATATCAGTATTATTATACAGAGATCGGTGTATACAGATATCAGTATTATTATATGAGAGCGGTGTATACAGATATCAGTATTATTATATAGAGAGTGGTGTATACAGATATCAGTATTATTATATAGAGAGCGGTGTATACAGATATCAGTATCATTATATAGAAGACGGTGTATACGAGATTATCAGATATTATTATATAGAGAGCGGTGTATACAGATATCAGTATTATTATATAGAGAGCGGTGTATACAGATATCAGTATTATTATATAGAGCGGTGTATACAGATATCAGTATTATTATATAGAGAGCAGTGTATACAGATATCAGTATTATATAGAGAGCTGGTGTATACAGATATCAGTATCATTATATAGAGAGAGCGGTGTATACAGATATCAGTATTATTATACAGAGAGCGGTGTATACAGATATCAGTATTATTATATAGAGAGCGGTGTATACAGATATCAGTATTTAGTTATATAGAGAAGCGGTGTATACAGATATCAGTATTATATAGTGTATAGAGATGTCGGTGTATATCAGATATCAGTATATATTATATAGAGAGCGGTGTATACAGATATCAGTATTATTATATAGAGAGCAGTGTATACAGATATCAGTATTATTATGAGAGAGACGGTGTATACAGATATCAGTATTATTATATAGAGAGCGGTGTATACAGATATCAGTATTATTATATATAGAGAGCATGGTGTATACAGATATCAGTATCATTGATCATAGAGAGCGGTGCATACAGATATCAGTATTATTATATAGAGAGCTGGTGTATACAGATATCAGTATCATTATATAGAAGAGCGGTGTATACAGATATCAGTATCATTATATAGAGAGCGTGTATACAGATATCAGTATTATTATATAGAGGAGCGGTGTATACAGATATTATCAGATATCATTATATAGAGAGCGGTGTATACAGATATCAGTATCATTATATAGAGAGCAGTGTATACAGATATCAGTATTATTATATAGAGAGTGGTGTATACAGATATCAGTATTATATAGAGAGTGGTGTATACAGATATCAGTATTATATAGAGAGCAGTGTATACAGATATCAGTATTATATAGAGAGCGGTGTATACAGATATCAGTATTATTATATAGAGAGTGGTGTATACAGATATCAGTATTATTATATAGAGAGCAGTGTATACAGATATCAGTATTATATAGAGAGCAGTGTATACAGATATCAGTATTATTATATAGAGAGCAGTGTATACAGTTATCAGTATTATATAGAGAGCGGTGTATACAGATATCAGTATTATATAGAGAGCAGTGTATACAGATATAAGTATTATATAGAGAGCGGTGTATACAGATATCAGTATTATTATATAGAGAGCGGTGTATACAGATATCAGTATTATATAGAGAGCAGTGTATACAGATATCAGTATTATATAGAGAGAGGAGTATACAGATATCAGTGTTATATAGAGAGCAGTGTATACAGATATCAGTATTATTATATAGAGAGCGGTGGATACAGATATCAGTATTATATAGAGAGCGGTGTATACAGATATCAGTATCATTATATAGAGAGCGGTGTATACAGATATCAGTATTATTATATAGAGAGCTGTGTATACAGATATCAGTATTATTATATAGAGAGCGGTGTATACAGATATCAGTATCATTATATAGAGAGCGGTGTATACAGATATCAGTATTATTATATAGAGAGCGGTGTATACAGATATCAGTATTATTATATAGAGAGCGGTGTATACAGATATCAGTATTATTATATAGAGAGTGTGTATACAGATATCAGTATTATTATATAGAGAGCGGTGTATACAGATATCAGTATTATTATATAGAGCGGTGTATACAGATATCAGTATTATTATATCGTAGAGCGGTGTATACAGATATCAGTATTATATAGAGAGTGGTATACAGATATCAGTATTATATATAGAGAGCGGTGTATACAGATATCAGTATTATTATATAGAGAGCGGTGTATACAGATATCAGTATTATTATATGAGAGCGGTGTATACAGATATCAGTATTATTATATAGAGAGCGGTGTATGCAGATATCAGTATTATATAGAGAGTGGTGTATACAGATATCAGTATTATTATATAGAGAGAGGTGTATACAGATATCAGTATCATTATATAGAGAGCGGTGTATACAGATATCAGTATTATATAGAGAGCGGTGTATACAGATATCAGTATTATTATATAGAGAGCGGTGTATACAGATATCAGTATCATTATATAGAGAGCGGTGTATACAGATATCAGTATTATTATATAGAGAGCGGTGTATACAGATATCAGTATAATACAGAGAGTGGTGTATACAGATATCAGTATTATTATATAGAGAGCGGTGTATACAGATATCAGTATTATATAGAGAGTGGTGTATACAGATATCAGTATTATTATATAGAGAGTGGTGTATACAGATATCAGTATTATATAGAGAGCGGTGTATACAGATATCAGTATTATATAGAGAGCGGTGTATACAGATATCAGTATTATTATATAGAGAGCGGTGTATACAGATACTATCAGTATTATATAGAGAGAGCGGTGTACAGATATCAGTATCATTATATAGAGAGCGTGTATACAGATATCAGTATTATTATATAGAGAGCGGTGTATACAGATATCAGTATTATTATATAGAGAGCGGTGTATACAGATATCAGTATTATTATATAGAGAGCGGTGTATACAGATATCAGTATTATTATAGAGAGCGGTGTATACAGATATCAGTATTATTATATAGAGAGCGGTGTATACAGATATCAGTATTATTATAGAGAGCGGTGTATACAGATATCAGTATTATTATATAGAGAGTGTGTATACAGATATCAGTATTATATAGAGAGCGGTGTATACAGATATCAGTATTATTATATAGAGAGCGGTGTATACAGATATCAGTATTATATAGAGAGCGGTGTATACAGATATCAGTATTATTATATAGAGAGCGGTGTATACAGATATCAGTATCATTATATAGAGAGCGGTGTATACAGATATCAGTATTATATAGAGAGTGGTGTATACAGATATCAGTATTATTATATAGAGAGCGGTGTATACAGATATCAGTATTATTATAGAGAGCGGTGTATACAGATATCAGTATTATATAGAGAGTGATACAGATATCAGTATTATATAGAGAGCGTGTATACAGATATCAGTATCATATATAGAGAGCGGTGTATACAGATATCAGTATTATATAGAGAGCGGTGTATACAGATATCAGTATTATTATAGAGAGCGGTGTATACAGATATCAGTATTATATAGAGAGCGGTGTATACAGATATCAGTATTATTATATAGACAGCGGTGTATACAGATATCAGTATTATTATATAGAGAGCGGTGGATACAGATATCAGTATTATATAGAGAGCGGTGTATACAGATATCAGTATTATTATATAGAGAGCGGTGTATACAGATATCAGTATTATTATATAGAGCAGTGATACAGATATCAGTATTATATAGAGAGCGGTGTATACAGATATCAGTATTATTATATAGAGAGCGGTGTATACAGATATCAGTATTATATAGAGAGCGGTGTATACAGATATCAGTATCATTATATAGAGAGCGGTGTATACAGATATCAGTATTATACAGAGAGTGGTGTATACAGATATCAGTATTATTATATAGAGAGCAGTGTATACAGATATCAGTATTATTATATAGAGAACGGTGTATACAGATATCAGTATTATTATATAGAGAGCGGTGTATACAGATATCAGTATTATATAGAGAGTGGTGTATACAGATATCAGTATCATTATATAGAGAGCAGTGTATACAGATATCAGTATTATATAGAGAGCGGTGTATACAGATATCAGTATCATTATATAGAGAGCAGTGTATACAGATATCAGTATTATTATATAGAGAGCGGTGTATACAGATATCAGTATCATTATATAGAGAGCGGTGTATACAGATATCAGTATTATTATATAGAGAGCTGTGTATACAGATATCAGTATTATTATATAGAGAGCGGTGTATACAGATATCAGTATCATTATATAGAGAGCGGTGTATACAGATATCAGTATCATTATATAGAGAGCGGTGTATACAGATATCAGTATCATTATATAGAGAGCTGTGTATACAGATATCAGTATTATTATATAGAGAGCGGTGTATACAGATATCAGTATCATTATATAGAGAGCGGTGTATACAGATATCAGTATTATTATATAGAGAGCGGTGTATACAGATATCAGTATTATTATATAGAGAGTGGTGTATACAGATATCAGTATTATTATATAGAGCGGTGTATACAGTTATCATATCATTATATAGAGAGTGTATACAGATATCAGTATTATTATATAGAGAGCGGTGTATACAGATATCAGTATTATTATATAGAGAGTGGTGTATACAGATATCAGTATTATATAGAGAGCGGTGTATACAGATATCAGTATTATTATATAGAGAGCGGTGTATACAGATATCAGTATCATTATATAGAGAGCGGTGTATACAGATATCAGTATCATTATATAGAGAGCGGTGTGTGTAGTATTATTAGTATACAGTACGTAGACATGTAATATGGACGCTGTATGTACAATGTTGTTATATGCAGGGCAGTATACACATATGTACAGGGTGTCTATAGGCATCTTTCTGGTTCTTTTACAGGTCAGTACAGAGGGTCATGTTATATATCGCCCCCCCGAAGTGCATCGAGATTATACATTATATATTCTGACTTCCAGCCTTTTCCCTACCTGACAGTCGGTTCATTCGCTGCGGCCTGAATGTGAAGACCAAACCTGCAGCTCCACACCTCACCCAACCTGCTCTGCCACACCCCCGCCATGAGGAGTGCATATCCTCCCCCATCCTGAGGTATGCTCGCCGACCCTTCCCTGTCAGCGGCCGACTCCTCCACCTGCAGCTATAAATGTCTGTACGGTATAACACTGCGCTGGGTTATTACATGTCTGTACGGTATAACACTGCGCTGGGTTATTACATGTCTGTACGGTATAACACTGCGCTGGGTTATTACATGTCTGTACGGTATAACACTGTGCTTGGTTATTACATGTCTGTATCGGTATAACACTGCGCTGGGTTATTACATGTCTGTACGGTATAAAACTGCGCTGGGTTATTACATGTCTGTATCGGTATAACAGCTGCGCTGGGTTATTACATGTCTGTATGGTATAACACTGCGCTGGGTTATTACATGTCTGTACGGTATAACACTGCGC
The DNA here is from genome assembly GCA_033119425.1 of Bufotes viridis. NCBI lineage: Eukaryota > Metazoa > Chordata > Amphibia > Anura > Bufonidae > Bufotes > Bufotes viridis. The sequence continues at coordinate 3,402,818 of CM065591.1, read as the reverse complement.
TTGGTTATTACATGTCTGTACGGTATAACACTGCGCTGGGTCATTACAAGTCTGTACGGTATAACACTGCACTGGGTTATTACATGTCTGTACGGTATAAAACTGAGCTGGGTTATTACATGTCTGTACGGTATAAAAGTGCGCTGGGTTATTACATGTCTGTACGGTATACCACTGCGCTTGGGTTATTACATGTCTGTACGGTATAACAGTGCGCTGGGTTATTACATGTCTGTACGGTATAACACTGCGCTGGGTTATTACATGTCTGTACGGTATAACACTACGCCTGGTTATTACATGTCTGTACGGTATAACACTGCGCTGGGTTATTACATGTCTGTACGGTATAACACTGCGCTTGGTTATTACATGTCTGTACGGTATAAAACTGAGCTGGGTTATTACATGTCTGTACGGTATAACACTGCGCTGGGTTATTACATGTCTGTACGGTATAAAACTGCGCTGGGTTATTACATGTCTGTACGGTATAAAACTGCGCTGGGTTATTACATGTCTGTACGGTATAAAACTGCGCTGGGTTATTACATGTCTGTACGGTATAAAACTGCGCTGGGTTATTACATGTCTGTACGGTATAAAACTGCGCTTGGTTATTACATGTCTGTATGGAATAACACTGCGCTTGGTTATTACATGTCTGTACGGTATAACACTGCACTTGGTTATTACATGTCTTTACGGTATAACACTGCGCTTGGTTATTACATGTCTGTACGGTATAAAACTGCGCTGGGTTATTACAAGTCTGTACGGTATAACACTGCGCTGGGTTATTACATGTCTGTTCTCTGTCATACACGGATTATTACATGCCTGTACGGTATAATACTGCGCTGGGTTATTACATGTCTGTATCGGTATAAAACTGCACAGGATTATTACATGTATGATTCTGTCATACACGATTATTATATATGTCTGTACGGTATAACACTGCGCTGGGTTATTACATGTCTGTACGGTATAACACTGCGCTGGGTTATTACATGTCTGTATGGTATAACACTGCGCTGGGTTATTACATGTCTGTACGGTATAACACTGCGCTGGGTTATTACATGTCTGTACGGTATAACACTGCGACTGGGTTATTACATGTCTTGTACATGGTATAACACTGCGCTGGGTTATTACATGTCTGTACGGTATAAACTGCGCATGGGTTATTACATGTCTGTACGGTATAACACTGCAGCTGGGTTATTACATGTCTGTATCTGCGTGTCAACTACGCTGGGTTATTACATGCCTGTACGGTATAACACTGCGCTGGGTTATTACATGTCTGTACGGGTATAACACTGCGACTAGGATTATTACATGTCTGTATCGGTCTAACACTGCGCTGGGTTATTATATATGTCTGTACGGTATAACACTCTGGAGCTGGGTTATTTATATGTCTGTACGGTATAACACTGCGCTGGGCTATTTACATGTCTGTACGGTATAACACTGTGCTGGGTTATTACATGTCTGTACGGTATAACACTGCGCTGGGTTATTACATGTCTGTACGGTATAACACTGCGCTGGGTTATTACATGTCTGTACGGTATAACACTGCGCTGGGTTAATACATGTCTGTACGGTATAACACCGCGCTTAATACATGTCTGTACGGTATAACACTGCGCTGGGTTATTACATATCTGTACGGTATAACACTGCGCTGGGTTATTACATGTCTGTATGGTATAAAACTGCGCTGGGTTATTACATGTCTGTACGGTATACCACTGCACTGGGTTATTACATGTCTGTACGGTACAAAACTGAGCTGGGTTATTACATGTCTGTACGGTATAACACTCCGCTTGGTTATTAAAATGTCTGTACGGAATAACACTGCGCTGGGTTATTACATGTCTATACGGTATAACACTGCTCTGGGTTATTATATGTCTGTACGGAATAACACTGCGCTGGGTTATTATATGTCTGTTCTCTGTCATACTGGATTATTATATATATCTGTACGGTATAACACTGTGCTGGGTTATTATGTCTGTACGGTATAACACTGCGCTGGGTTATTATATGTCTGTACGGTATAACACTGCGCTGGGTTATTACATATCTGTACGGTATAAAACTGCACTGGGTTATTACATGTCTGTACGGTATAACACTGCGCTGGGTTATTACATGTCTGTACGGTATAACACTGCGCTGGGTTATTACATGTCTGTAGGGTATAACACTGCAATGGGTTATTACATGTCTGTACGGTATAACACTGCGCTGCGATATTATATGTCTGTACGGTATAACACTGCACTGCGTTATTATATGTCTGTACGGTATAACACTGCGCTGGGTTATTATACGTCAGTACTCTGTCATACCGGATTATTATATATATCTGTATGGGATAACACTGCGCTGGGCTATTATATGTCTGTATGATATAACACTGCGCTGTGTTATTATATGTCAGTACTCTGTCATACCGGATTATTATATATATGTCTGTACAGCATAACACTGCACTGGGTCATTATATAATACGTTTGTACGTTATATACCCCCTATATACACCCACCGAGGGATGTGTGTGCAGACAGCCTATCACACCTTATATACCCACCGAGGGATATGTGTGCAGACAGCCTATCACACCTTATATACCCACCGAGGGATATGTGTGCAGACAGCCTATCACACCTTATATACCCACCAAGGGATATGTGTGCAGACAGCCTATCACACCTTATATACCCACCGAGGGATATGTGTGCAGGCAGCCTATCACACCTTATATACCCACCGAGGATATGTGTACAGACAGCCTATCACACCTTATATACCCACCGAGGGATATGTGTGCAGACAGCCTATCACACCTTATATACCCACCGAGGGATATGTGTGCAGACAGCCTATCACACCTTATATACCCACCAAGGGATATGTGTGCAGACAGCCTATCACACCTTATATACCCACCGAGGGATATGTGTGCAGACAGCCTATCACACCTTATATACCCACCGAGGGATATGTGTACAGACAGCCTATCACACCTTATATACCCACCGAGGGATATGTGTGCAGACAGCCTATCACACCTTATATACCCACCGAGGGATATGTGTGCAGACAGCCTATCACACCTTATATACCCACCGAGGGATATGTGTGCAGACAGCCTATCACACCTTATATACCCACCGAGGGATATGTGTGCAGACAGCCTATCACACCTTATATACCCACCGAGGATATGTGTGCAGACAGCCTATCACACCTTATATACCCACCGAGGGATATGTGTGCAGACAGCCTATCACACCTTATATACCCACCGAGGGATATGTGTGCAGACAGCCTATCACACATCTTATATACCCACCGAGGGATATGTGTGCAGACAGCCTATCACACATCTTATATACCCACCGAGGGATATGTGTGCAGACAGCCTATCACGCCTTATATAACCACCAACGAGGAAATTTGTGCAGACAGCCTATCACACCTTATATACCCACCGAGGGATATGTGTGCAGACAGCCTATCACACCTTATATACCCACCGAGGATATGTGTACATACAGCCTATCACACCTTATATACCCACCGAGGGATACGTGTGCAGACAGCCTATCACACACCTTATATACCCACCGAGGGATATGTGTGCAGACAGCCTATCACACCTTATATACCCACCGAGGGATATGTGTGCAGACAGCCTATCACACCCTTATATACTCACCGAGGGATATGTGTGCAGACAGCCTATCACACATCTTATATACCCACCGAGGGATATGTGTGCAGACAGCCTATCACACACCTTATATACCCACCAAGGGATATGTGTGCAGACAGCCTATCACGCCTTATATAACCACCAACGAGGGAAATTTGTGCAGACAGCCTATAACACCTTATATACCCACCGAGGGATATGTGTGTAGACAGCCTATCACACCTTATATACCCACCGAGGGATATGTGTACAGACAGCCTATCACACCCCTTATATACCCACCGAGGATATGTGTGCAGACAGCCTATCACACCTTATATAACCCCCGAGGGATATGTGTGCAGACAGCCTATCACATACCTTATATACCCACCGAGGGATATGTGTGCAGACAGCCTATCACACCTTATATACCCACCGAGGGATATGTGTGCAGACAGCCTATCACACCTTATATACCCACCGAGGGATATCTGTGCAGACAGCCTATCACACCTTATATACCCACCGAGGGATATGTGTGCAGACAGCCTATCACATACCTTATATACCCACCGAGGATATGTGTGCAGACAGCCTATCACACCTTATATACCCACCGAGGATATGTGAGCAGACAGCCTATCACATACCTTATATACCCACCGAGGGATATGTGTGCAGACAGCCTATCACACCTTATATACCCACCGAGAGATATGTGTATATACAGCCTATCACACCTTATATACCCACCGAGGGATATGTGTGCAGACAGCCTATCACACTTCTTATATACCCACCGAGGGATATGTGTGCAGACAGCCTATCACACTTCTTATATACCCCCGAGGATATTGTCACTACCACAGCTTTGAGACGTTCTCACAGCTCTGTTTCTCCGCCCCTGTGATGAGGTCTTTACTTTCAGTTTCCTCCTCCCAGCTGTCCCTCCTGTGATCGATTCCTCTTCCTATAAAATACCCCTCTTCCTGTTTAATCGTGTGGATTATACTTTTCATTTGACCTGTATCTCTCGCTTGAGTATCTTCACTTGTGTGATATCTTTCACTGGACCTGTGTTCTGCTGAAGCAAGTACTTCGGACATTGTCTGCTGACTTTGGATCTGTTTTCACTGCTGCTGCAGCTCCTTCAGTTAAGTGTGCAGACATTGTGTGTTTCTGTTTGTTTGCTGACTGGTTCCGAGGCGACCCCGGTTCCGTCCATATACTGAGCAGGGCACCGGTGGCCGTGCCCCTTCCACTATTGTAGGGGTTACAGTGGTCATCAGCCTTAGGTACGCAGGCATGTCTCGATCCACCATCGGGATCTGGACATGGGCTTAGCAGCATAGGGAGAGCTTTTAGGGTCTGACAGGGGTCACCCTTTATGCTCCCTAGTTTGGGTCCGGTCAGTAGCTAATTCACTGTGTATGCTCTTGTTGCTCACATACAGCCGTGACATTATAATCCGCCGAAACCGGTCCTTTTGACATGGATCCGCTTTCTAACCTGGTTGACCGCATGCAGGGTCTTTCTTTGGAGGTAGCGGATCTCCGTCAATCTATGACTCCGCTTCAAGCTTCTGGCTCTGCTCGGGTACATGGAGTTTGTTGCGAGCCAAAGGTCTCACTTCCGGAAACGTTCTCCGGGGGCAGTGAGAATTTTGTTCGCTTCAGAGAGGCATGCAAACTCCATTTTTGCTTGTGTCCCCGTTCCTCTGGTAATGAGGAGCAGAGGGTGAGGATTGTCATCTCCCTGCTCAGGGGTAATGCTCAGACTTGGGCTTTTTCGCTGCCATCGGGGGATCCTCCCTTCGATCCGTGGAAAGATTTTTTGTGGCCCTGGGGCAGATATATGATGACCTCGGATCGTGTTGCTCTGGCTGAATCTAACTTACGTTTTTTATGCCAGAACAAAACTGTCTGCGGAGCTTTATTGTTCTGAATTCTCGGAGATGGGCAGCTGATTCAGGTTGGAATGATGCTGCACTCGGAGTCAGTTCTGTCATGGTCTCTCAGAGAGATTGAAAGATGCGTTTGCTTTCCATGAGAGACCAACATCTTTAGAGTCTGCCATGTCATTGGCGGTACGCCTTGACAGGCGTCTAAGAGAAAGAAACGAGACCTCTCGGTCCAGCCATTGTCAGTCTAGGGGCAGTGGGGCGGACTCATTCAGTGTGCAGGGGCCTCATCCTGTCTCGGTCCCCTCTGAGGAGGAGCCTATTCAGCTAGGTCGACTTGCCCCTGATAAAGGAGGATTTAGTCCTCAGAGAATGGTGTGTTTTTGTTGTGGGGGCATTGGTCATTTGGCAAATGTTTGTCCCTCTAGGAGATTCATGAACTGCACTAAGAGTGATAATAAGAGAAAAACCTCAAAAGGTAAATCGTCAAACTCTGCTTCATCTGCTACCTTGGGCAAAGTTGATGTAGGAATTGATGCTTTTCCTCTGACCTGCAGTTCCCGTTTTCTCCTATCTGCCAGGGTGGCGCTAGAGAGCAGTCATTTCTTGTGAAATTTTTGTTGATAGTGGAGCGGCCGTCAATCTTATTGACACTCAATTTGTAGCCATGCATGGTTTTCAGGTTTGCACATTAGAAAAGGATATACCTGTTTTTGCTATTGCTCCACTCTCACAGAGATCCCTGAAGGGCATTGTTCACAATATCCGGTTGGCTGTAGGTGATGCTCATGTGGAGGATATATCTTGTTTTGTCCTTAGCGGATTGCCTTCTCCTCTAGTCTTGGGGTTACCCTGGCTCACTAGACATAACCCCACTATTGATTGGCAAGGAAGGCAAATAAATGAGTGGAGTGAGTTTTGTAGAGAGAATTGTCTCACAGCGACTTTTGCAGAGGTTACTACTAAGTCTGTGCCATCATTTCTCTCCGATTTCTCGGACGTGTTTTCCGAGAGCGGTGTGCAGGAGCTACCTCCTCACCGGGAGTTTGACTGTCCCATTAACCTTATTCCCGGCGCCAAGCTGCCAAAAGCACGCCTGTACAATCTCTCACAACCGGAGAGAATCGCAATGCGAACCTATATCTCTGAGAGTCTCGATAAGGGGCATATTCGTCCCTCAAAATCACCGGTCGCCGCGGGTTTTTTTTTTTTTTTGATAAAAAGAAAGATGGCTCTCTGAGACCTTGCCTATATTTTAGGGAGCTGAACCGTATCACGATTCGCGATCCCTATCCCCTTCCTCTGATCCCGGACCTCTTCAACCAAATTGTTGGGGCCAAGGTTTTTTCTAAACTGGATTTGAGAGGCGCGTACAACCTGGTCAGGTCAGAGAGGGGACGAATGGAAAACGGCCTTTAATACCCCTGAGGGGCATTTCGAGAATCTCGTTATGCCTTTTGGCTTGATGAATGCTCCGGCCGTCTTTCAGCATTTTGTTAACAGTATTTTCTACCATTTAATGGGGAAATTTGTGTTGGTGTATCTTGATGATATTTTGATTTTTCCCCTGATGTTCAGACCCATCAGGATCATCTTTTTCAGGTTCTGCGGGAAAATAAATTATACGCCAAGCTGGATAAATGTGTTTTTATGGTATCGAGATTCAATTTCTGGGTTTTCTCCTCTGCTTCTGGTTTTCGCATGGATCCGGAGAAGGTCCGTGCTGTGCTTGGAGTGGGAGCTTCCTGAGAATCAGAAGGCATTGATGCGCTTTCTGGGTTTTGCGAACTATTACAGAAAGTTCATTTTGAATTATTCCTCTGTTGTCAAACCCTCACTGACATGACCAAAAAGGGCGGATTTTTCCTCTTGGTCGGAGGAGGCGCTTGCAGCTTTTTCTAAGATTAAAGAGAGTTTTGCGTCTGCTCCCATCTTGGTGCATCCCGATGTTTCCTTACCTTTATTGTTGAGGTGGATGCTTCCGAGGTGGGTGTGGGTGCGGTTTGTCCCAGGGTCCGTCTCCTTCCAAATGGCGACCCTGTGCCTTTTTCTAAAAAAACTCTCACCGGCAGAGAAAAACTATGATGTGGGAGATAGGGAATTGTTGGCCATCAAGCTGGCTTTCGAGGAATGGCGCCATTGGTTGGAGGGGGCCAGGTACCCTATAACCGTTTTTACCGACCATAAGTGTGACGAGACCAATCTCGCCACATTGCATTGGAGAAACCTGGCTGCTCGCCTGCTGCCTTTGGACTATGGCCCCCTGTTAAAAGACATCTTTTTTTACCTGCAGAAAAGCTTAATTGTGCTTTTTCTGCCTGGGGTTCGGTAGTTTTGGTTGAATGTGTTATACCCCAGATAGGAATCCCATGGAGCCCATTCGTATGAAACTGACTGTAAAGACTTTGGCTCCATGGCGATTAAACTGTATTCGTGTGGTCTGAGCGCCATTCACTTAATAATGTGCGCTCAGACCTGAGCTATCTGGGGATATGTTAAATGTATAGTTTTAATGTAATGTGTCTTACCTGGTGTATTTTAACAGTAATGCTTGTTCTGTTCCCCATGTGCATAATGGAGTCTTGTCTGTGAAATGTCTGTGTGTATTGTAAAGGGTGGGACATTGTATATTGAATAGTGATGTCTGTCCTATTGTCCCCACGTGTGTATTGGCGATTTCCCTTTGTCCTGAGAGATAATTGAATGACTCCTCAATTGTCTCCAGGACAGAAGACATTGTGTATTCGTCTGCCTGTGATGATTGCATTACCCATGTAGGGTGATGGTATCACAGGCAGAGGGAGGGATATGCTGGGGGTGTCTGTATTGTCCCAATGTGTGATTGGCTGCTGTATCCCGTGTCGCAGTCTTCCTTCTGGTCCTCTAGGGAGTGTCCACCAGGTGGGAGACCTGGATAAATACCAGGCAGGTAGCCGCTAATAAATGTGAGAATTCCTGTTTACCATCAATACGGAGCCTTGTCTCGTTCTTGGGGATTCACTGTATGCTGTTAGAGACTGATTGCCAGGAGTGTAAGCTGATTGTCTGCTTTTCCTGTTCTGTCTGCTAGCAGCTATTTGGGAGGTTCCAGTACGGGAGTTGGAGTGCTATTTTGTATCCAGTTCGGAGTTTGGTGTTCTGCAGTAGCTGTGCCTATATCTCTGTAAAGCGGCCGATCGCCTAAACGGTTTTACCCCTTGTCTGCAGAAACGGTCCGTTACAATTGGTGGCGAGCAGCGGGATCGTTCCTACAGCCAGAAGGACAGCTACAGGAGACACCATTTCCTTGGATTTACAAGTGGGGGCAACGCATGTCCCAGTACAGCGACCCTAAAAGCACCAGAATGGAACCAGCAGTGTCATACGAGGAGGAGGACCTGGATGGCCGGGACGCATTAAGGAAAGGCATCTGGTACCAGGCCCTGGACAATGTACAATACCAGCGGGTGAGAGTCTCCCCAGTGAAGAGCAGCGGTGGCAGAAGCAAGTGGCCCTGCGGATGCCCTTTCTGGGAGAGCAGCCCCTGGATGAATGGGTGAAGGAACTAGAGCACCGGGTATGGCAGGAGCTATGGCTGGAGAATGCCTACCAGGCGCTCTGGTGGTATATGGCACAGTATATACCCTGGACAGCCGAGCATGACAAGCCAGAGGGAGAGGAGTTTGATGGTTCTGGCTTGTTATGGGAGTCCTTTGCAGAGCCTGACTTCGGGAGTCCTGCGCAGAACAGACTTCAGGACATTTTCTACGAGAGGGAGGCTAGGCATGACGGGGATGACCCCCATGAGGTAGAGCAAGACCTGGCTCACCTAGCAACCCTGGAGTGGGAACTGGAGCAGGACTACCGAGATCTCTTCCACTCCATTGGGAAGGCTCAGCAGGACAGCAAGGTGACAGATCCAGTTCCAGACCCATTCCGCTGGGAAGACATTATTGAAATTTACTGGGAGGAACCCCAGGCGGCAGGTGGAGATGGGACCGAGGTCTCTCCCACCGGTATTGCAGGGAATTGGGAGCCTGAGCTCCATTCCCCAGCGGGAGATATTGCAGGGAATTGGGAGCCTGAGCTCCATTCCCCAGCGGGAGATATTGCAGGGAATTGGGAGCCTGAGCTCCATTCCCAGCGGGAGATATTACAGGGAATTGGGAGCCTGAGCTCCATTCCCCAGCGGCAGGCTGAGCTACAGGGGGCAGAGGTAGTTGTTCCTGCCCCACAGCAGCAGCGTGATTTTTCGGGAATTGGGAGCCCGGTCTCCATTCCCCAGCTGGCAGTATTATTTGTTGGGAATTGGGAGCCCGGTCTCCAGTCCCCAGCGGCAGAGTAACCAGCAGGGAATAGAGAGCCCAGTCTCCTTTCTCCAGCAGCAGGACTCTGTATTGGGAGGAGAGATAGTCGGTCTCCCTCCCACTGAGGAGGAAGGTATGTATGGGAGAGGAGCTACTACCACCTCTCCCCAGCGGCGGGATCATTAATGGGCAGGGAATAGAGAGCTCAGTCTCCTTTCCCCAGCAGCAGAGAGCTGTGTAACCAAAGGGAGACAGTCGGTCTCCAGCAGCAGAGCTGTGTAACCAAAGGGGAGACAGTCGGTCTCCAGCAGCAGGACTGTATATCTAAAGGGAGACAGTCGGTCTCCCCTCCGACAACCAGGCTTCAACCAGGCTACCCTCCCAGTAGCGCTGGCAACAGGGCAGAGTGACGCGGGTCTCTGCCCATGCAGCACCCCACCAAGTCAGCGCACCTGCACTCCAGCACAGCCGTGGTGAGGCACCTGGACATGGACAAGCTTCTCCTCTACCCAGTTGCAGTAACTATTTATTGTGGATGGGCTGTGCTGTTGATTGTGTTTTGTGGGTGGCTGCTGGACTCAACAAGGGCACTGACCGGCAGGAGGTCAGATACCCTGTTAGTCTGTTTGGAAAAGGGGAGAGATGTGACGAGACCAATCTCGCCACATTGCATTGGAGAAACCTGGTTGCTCGCCTGCTGCCTTTGGACTATGGCCCCCTGTTAAAGACATCTTTTTACCTGCAGAAAAGCTTAATTCGTGCTTTTCTGCCTGGGGTTCCGGTAGTTTTGGTTGAATGTGTTATACCCCAGATAGGAATCCCATGGAGCCCATTCGTATGAAACTGACTGTAAAGACTTTGGCTCCATGGCGATTAAACTGTATTCGTGTGGTCTGAGCGCCATTCACTTAATAATCTGGGGATATGTTAAATGTATAGTTTTAATGTAATGTGTCTTACCTGGTGTATTTTAACAGTAATGCTTGTTCTGTTCCCCATGTGCATAATGGAGTCTTGTCTGCTGAAATGTCTGTGTGTATTGTAAAGGGTGGGACATTGTATATTGAATAGTGATGTCTGTCCTATTGTCCCCACGTGTGTATTAGCGATTTCCCTTTGTCCTGAGAGATAATTGAATGACTCTCAATTGTCTCCAGGACAGAAGACATTGTGTATTCGTCTGCCTGTGATGATTGCATTACCCATGTAGGGTGATGGTATCACAGGCAGAGGAGAGGGATATGCTGGGGGTGTCTGTATTGTCCCAATGTGTGTGATTGGCTGCTGTATCCCGTGTCGCAGTCTTCCTTCTGGTCCTCTGAGGAGTGTCCACCAGGTGGGAGACCTGGATAAATACCAGGCAGGTAGCCGTTAATAAATCTGAGAATTCCTGTTTACCCTCAATACGGAGCCTCGTCTCGTTCTTGGGGGGATTCACTGTATGCTGTTAGAGACTGATTGCCAGGAGTGTAAGCTGATTGTCTGCTTTTCCTGTTCGTCTGCTAGCAGCTATTTGGGAGGTTCCAGTACGGGAGTTGGAGTGCTATTTTGTATCCAGTTCGGGAGTTTGGTGTTCTGCAGTAGCTGTGCCTATATCTCTGTAAAGGGGGCCGATCGCCTAAACGGTTTTTACCCCTTGTCTGCAGAAACGGTCCGTTACAATAAGAATCTGGCGTACTTGGAGTCGGCCAAGCGTATGAATCCGAGACAGGCCAGATGGTCTCTGTTCTTCTCCAGATTCAATTTTGTCGTTACATTCCGCCCTGGGATCAAAAATGTGAAGGCTGACGCTCTCTCTCGCTGTTTTCCGGGAGGAGGAAACTCCGAGGACCCGGGTCCCATTTTGGCGGAGGGGGTAGTTGTTTCTGCTCTGTATTCTGATTTGGAGGCCGAGGTCCAGGCTGCCCAGACTGAGGCACCTGCCCGTTGTCCTTCTGGAAAGTTGTTTGTGCCTCCTGAGTTACGTCACAAACTCTTCAAGGAGCATCATGATACTGGTTCTTGCTGGTCACCCGGGAGTAGAGCCACGGTAGATCTCATTGCTCGGAGATTTTGGTGGCGGCTCTTCGTAAGTCGGTGGAGGGTTTTGTGGCTGCTTGTGAGACGTGCGCTCGCGCTTAAGGTCCCTCGTTCACGGCCTTCAGGTCCCCTTCTCCCCTTACCCATACCTTCCCGTCCTTGGACACACCTGTCCATGGACTTTATCACGGATCTTCCTCGTTCTTCAGGGAAGTCGGTGATCCTGGTGGTGGTGGACCGTTTTAGCAAGATGGCACATTTCATACCCTTCCCTGGATTGCCCAATGCTAAAACGTTGAGCGCAAGCTTTTGTCGACCATATTGTTAAATTGCATGGCATTCCCTCTGATATTGTTTCCGATAGAGGCACGCAGTTTGTGTCCAGATTCTGGAAGGCTTTCTGTTCTCGCCTGGGGGTTCGGCTGTCCTTCTCTTCTGCTTTTCACCCGCAGTCGAATGGTCAGACTGAACGCGTCAATCAGAATCTGGAGACATATTTGCGCTGTTTTGTTGCAGAGAACCAGGAGGATTGGTGTTCGTTTCTCCCTCTTGCTGAGTTTGCTCTGAACAACCGTCGTCAGGAATCTTCTGATAAGTCACCATTCTTTGGTGCATATGGGTTCCATCCGCAGTTTGGGACAATCTAGGGAGGGGCCCTTCTGGTTTGCCTGAGGAGGAGAGATTTTCCTCATCTTTGTCTACCATTTGGCAAAAGATTCAGAGTAATCTAAGAAAGATGAGTGAGAAATATAAGCGTGTGGCTGATAAGAGACGTGTGCCTGGTCCGGACCTGAATGTGGGCGATCTGGTGTGGTGGAGCGCAGCACAGGACGGAGGAGCGCAGCACAGGACAGGGGAGCGCAGCACAGGACAGGGGAGCGCAGCACAGGACAGGGGAGCGCAGCACAGGACAGGGGAGCGCAGCACAGGACAGGGGAGCGCAGCACAGGACAGGGGAGCGCAGCACAGGACGGAGGAGCACAGGACAGGGGAGCGCAGCACAGGACGGAGGAGCGCAGCACAGGACGGAGGAGCGCAGCACAGGACGGAGGAGCGCAGCACAGGACGGAGGAGCGCAGCACAGGACGGAGGAGCGCAGCACAGGACTGAGGAGCGCAGCACAGGACTGAGGAGCGCAGCACAGGACTGAGGAGAGCAGCACAGGACTGAGGAGCGCAGCACAGGACTGAGGAGAGCAGCACAGGACTGAGAAGCACAGGACAGAGGAGCGCAGCACAAGACAGAAGAGCGCAAAATAGGACAGAACAAGAGAGGGCAGCGCAGAATAGGACAGAGGAGCGCGGCACAGGACAGAGGAGCGCCTGTAACCAACAGATTCCTCACTAAAATCAATGGGGAATTTCTAAATGGCTCCAAGATGCAGAATTCGAACCAAAACGCTCCAGTGTGAACCGAGCCCAAATCAGTGGGCGCCCAGTGCAGCTGACTCACAAAACTGTACGTTCTAACGCTCTTATATGACACGTGACCTGCCCTCTGACGTAATCCTCCCGCCTTCCTCAGAATAAACTACAACTCCCGACAAACCTCGCGCTCCAATGCAACCTAGACGGCGGCGAACTGTGGATCGCCGATCACACTGATGAGCTCAGGCTGGAGTAATAGATACCGGAGAGATGCGGCTTTTATCGCTGCTTCTGGGGCTCCTGTGTCCCGCAGCGCTGAACTCAGCAGGCGGCAATGAGGGTGAGAACCGGGGTCTGACTGTACTATACCCGGGGAGCGGCGGGGGGTAGGTGTGACCTGTGAGATATGGACCCCCTGTATAATGTACAGTGCCCCCTGTATAATGTATCCTCCAGTACAGTGCACCCTGTATAATGTATCCTCCAGTACAGTGCCCCTGTATAATGTATCCTCCAGTACAGTGCCCCCTGTATAATGTATCCTCCAGTACAGTGCCCCTGTATAATCTATCCTCCAGTACAGTGCCCCTGTATAATCTATCCTCCAGTACAGTGCCCCCTGTATAATGTATCCTCCAGTACAGTGCCCCCTGTATAATCTATCCTCCAGTACAGTGCCCCCTGTATAATCTATCCTCCAGTACAGTGCCCCCTGTATAATGTATCCTCCAGTACAGTGCCCCCTGTATAATGTATCCTCCAGTACAGTGCCCCCTGTATAATCTATCCTCCAGTACAGTGCCCCTGTATAATGTATCCTCCAGTACAGTGCACCCTGTATAATCTATCCTCCAGTACAGTGCCCCTGTATAATGTATCCTCCAGTACAGCGCCCCTGTATAATGTATCCTCCAGTACAGTGCCCCCTGTATAATGTATCCTCCAGTACAGTGCCTCCTGTATAATGTATCCTCCAGTACAGTGCCCCCTGTATAATGTATCCTCCAGTACAGTGCACCCTGTATAATGTATCCTCCAGTACAGTGCCCCCTGTATAATGTATCCTCCAGTACAGTGCCCCTGTATAATCTATCCTCCAGTACAGTGCCCCCTGTATAATGTATCCTCCAGTACAGTGCCCCTGTATAATGTATCCTCCAGTACAGTGCCCCCTGTATAATGTATCCTCCAGTACAGTGCCCCCTGTATAATCTATCCTCCAGTACAGTGCCCCCTGTATAATGTATCCTCCAGTACAGTGCCCCTGTATAATGTATCCTCCAGTACAGTGCCCCTGTATAATGTATCCTCCAGTACAGTGCCCCCTGTATAATGTATCCTCCAGTACAGTGCCCCCTGTATAATGTATCCTCCAGTACAGTGCCCCTGTATAATCTATCCTCCAGTACAGTGCCCCTGTATAATGTATCCTCCAGTACAGTGCCCCCTGTATAATGTATCCTCCAGTACAGTGCCCCTGTATAATCTATCCTCCAGTACAGTGCCCCCTGTATAATCTATCCTCCAGTACAGTGCCCCCTGTATAATGTATCCTCCAGTACAGTGCCCCCTGTATAATGTATCCTCCAGTACAGTGCCCCTGTATAATGTATCCTCCAGTACAGTGCCCCTGTATAATGTATCCTCCAGTACAGTGCCCCTGTATAATGTATCCTCCAGTACAGTGCCCCTGTATAATGTATCCTCCAGTACAGTGCCCCCTGTATAATGTATCCTCCAGTACAGTGCACCCTGTATAATGTATCCTCCAGTACAGTGCCCCCTGTATAATGTATCCTCCAGTACAGTGCCCCTGTATAATGTATCCTCCAGTACAGTGCACCCTGTATAATGTATCCTCCAGTACAGTGCCCCCTGTATAATGTATCCTCCAGTACAGTGCCCCCTGTATAATCTATCCTCCAGTACAGTGCCCCCTGTATAATCTATC
Source organism: Bufotes viridis (assembly GCA_033119425.1). Taxonomy (NCBI): domain Eukaryota; kingdom Metazoa; phylum Chordata; class Amphibia; order Anura; family Bufonidae; genus Bufotes; species Bufotes viridis. The sequence continues at coordinate 3,387,568 of CM065591.1, read as the reverse complement.
CTCCAGTACAGTGCCCCCTGTATAATGTATCCTCCAGTACAGTGCCCCCTGTATAATGTATCCTCCAGTACAGTGCCCCCTGTATAATGTATCCTCCAGTACAGTGCCCCCTGTATAATGTATCCTCCAGTACAGTGCCCCTGTATAATGTATCCTCCAGTACAGTGCCCCTGTATAATGTATCCTCCAGTACAGTGCCTCCTGTATAATGTATCCTCCAGTACAGTGCCCCTGTATAATGTATCCTCCAGTACAGTGCCTCCTGTATAATCTATCCTCCAGTACAGTGCCCCTGTATAATGTATCCTCCAGTACAGTGCCCCTGTATAATGTATCCTCCAGTACAGTGCCCCTGTATAATGTATCCTCCAGTACAGTGCCCCTGTATAATGTATCCTCCAGTACAGTGCCCCTGTATAATGTATCCTCCAGTACAGTGCCCCTGTATAATGTATCCTCCAGTACAGTGCCCCTGTATAATGTATCCTCCAGTACAGTGCCCCCTGTATAATGTATCCTCCAGTACAAGTGCCCCCTGTATAATGTATCCTCCAGTACAGTGCCCCTGTATAATGTATCCTCCAGTACAGTGCCCCCTGTATAATGTATCCTCCAGTACAGTGCCCCCTGTATAATGTATCCTCCAGTACAGTGCCCCTGTATAATGTATCCTCCAGTACAGTGCCTCCTGTATAATCTATCCTCCAGTACAGTGCCCCCTGTATAATGTATCCTCCAGTACAGTGCCCCTGTATAATCTATCCTCCAGTACAGTGCCCCCTGTATAATGTATCCTCCAGTACAGTGCCCCTGTATAATCTATCCTCCAGTACAGTGCCCCTGTATAATGTATCCTCCAGTACAGTGCCCCCTGTATAATGTATCCTCCAGTACAGTGCCCCCTGTATAATGTATCCTCCAGTACAGTGCCCCCTGTATAATCTATCCTCCAGTACAGTGCCCCTGTATAATCTATCCTCCAGTACAGTGCCCCCTGTATAATGTATCCTCCAGTACAGTTGCCCCCTGTATAATGTATCCTCCAGTACAGTGCCCCCTGTATAATCTATCCTCCAGTACAGTGCCCCTGTATAATGTATCCTCCAGTACAGTGCCCCCTGTATAATGTATCCTCCAGTACAGTGCCCCCTGTATAATGTATCCTCCAGTACAAGTGCCCCCTGTATAATGTATCCTCCAGTACAGTGCCTCCTGTATAATGTATCCTCCAGTACAGTGCCCCCTGTATAATGTATCCTCCAGTACAGTGCCCCCTGTATAATGTATCCTCCAGTACAGTGCCCCCTGTATAATGTATCCTCCAGTACAGTGCCCCCTGTATAATGTATCCTCCAGTACAGTGCCCCCTGTATAATGTATCCTCCAGTACAGTGCCCCCTGTATAATGTATCCTCCAGTACAGTGCCTCCTGTATAATGTATCCTCCAGTACACTGACCCCTGTATAATGTATCCTCCAGTACAGTGCCCCCTGTATAATGTATCCTCCAGTACACTGACCCCTGTATAATGTATCCTCCAGTACAGTGCCCCCTGTATAATGTATCCTCCAGTACAGTGCCCCCTGTATAATGTATCCTCCAGTACAGTGCCCCCTGTATAATGTATCCTCCAGTACAGTGCCCCCTGTATAATGTATCCTCCAGTACAGTGCCCCTGTATAATGTATGCTCCAGTACAGTGCCCCCTGTATAATCTATCCTCCAGTACAGTGCCCCTGTATAATGTATCCTCCAGTACAGTGCCCCCTGTATAATGTATCCTCCAGTACAGTGCCCCTGTATAATGTATCCTCCAGTACAGTGCCCCTGTATAATGTATCCTCCAGTACAGTGCCCCTGTATAATGTATCCTCCAGTACAGTGCCCCCTGTATAATGTATCCTCCAGTACAGTGCCCCCTGTATAATCTATCCTCCAGTACAGTGCCCCTGTATAATCTATCCTCCAGTACAGTGCCCCTGTATAATCTATCCTCCAGTACAGTGCCTCCTGTATAATGTATCCTCCAGTACAGTGCCTCCTGTATAATGTATCCTCCAGTACAGTGCCCCCTGTATAATGTATCCTCCAGTACAGTGCCCCTGTATAATGTATCCTCCAGTACAGTGCCCCCTGTATAATCTATCCTCCAGTACAATTGCCCCTGTATAATGTATCCTCCAGTACAGTGCCCCTGTATAATGTATCCTCCAGTACAGTGCCCCTGTATAATGTATCCTCCAGTACAGTGCCCCTGTATAATGTATCCTCCAGTACAGTGCCCCTGTATAATGTATCCTCCAGTACAGTTGCCCCTGTATAATGTATCCTCCAGTACAGTGCCCCTGTATAATGTATCCTCCAGTACAGTGCCCCCTGTATAATGTATCCTCCAGTACAGTGCCCCTGTATAATGTATCCTCCAGTACAGTGCCCCCTGTATAATGTATCCTCCAGTACAGTGCCCCTGTATAATGTATCCTCCAGTACAGTGCCCCTGTATAATGTATCCTCCAGTACAGTGCCCCCTGTATAATGTATCCTCCAGTACAGTGCCCCCTGTATAATGTATCCTCCAGTACAGTGCCCCCTGTATAATGTATCCTCCAGTACAGTGCCCCTGTATAATCTATCCTCCAGTACAGTGCCCCCTGTATAATGTATCCTCCAGTACAGTGCCCCTGTATAATGTATCCTCCAGTACAGTGCCCCCTGTATAATCTATCCTCCAGTACAGTGCCCCCTGTATAATGTATCCTCCAGTACAGTGCCCCTGTATAATGTATCCTCCAGTACAGTGCCCCTGTATAATGTATCCTCCAGTACAGTGCCCCTGTATAATGTATCCTCCAGTACAGTGCCCCCTGTATAATGTATCCTCCAGTACAGTGCCCCTGTATAATGTATCCTCCAGTACAGTGCCCCTGTATAATGTATCCTCCAGTACAGTGCCCCTGTATAATGTATCCTCCAGTACAGTGCCCCCTGTATAATGTATCCTCCAGTACAGTGCCCCTGTATAATGTATCCTCCAGTACAGTGCCCCCTGTATAATGTATCCTCCAGTACAGTGCCCCCTGTATAATGTATCCTCCAGTACAGTGCCCCTGTATAATGTATCCTCCAGTACAGTGCCCCTGTATAATGTATCCTCCAGTACAGTGCCCCTGTATAATGTATCCTCCAGTACAGTGCCCCCTGTATAATGTATCCTCCAGTACAGTGCCCCTGTATAATGTATCCTCCAGTACAGTGCCCCCTGTATAATGTATCCTCCAGTACAGTGCCCCCTGTATAATGTATCCTCCAGTACAGTGCCCCTGTATAATGTATCCTCCAGTACAGTGCCCCCTGTATAATGTATCCTCCAGTACAGTGCCCCTGTATAATGTATCCTCCAGTACAGTGCCCCTGTATAATGTATCCTCCAGTACAGTGCCCCCTGTATAATGTATCCTCCAGTACAGTGCCCCCTGTATAATGTATCCTCCAGTACAGTGCCCCCTGTATAATGTATCCTCCAGTACAGTGCCCCCTGTATAATGTATCCTCCAGTACAGTGCCCCTGTATAATGTATCCTCCAGTACAGTGCCCCTGTATAATGTATCCTCCAGTACAGTGCCCCCTGTATAATGTATCCTCCAGTACAGTGCCCCCTGTATAATGTATCCTCCAGTACAGTGCCCCTGTATAATGTATCCTCCAGTACAGTGCCCCTGTATAATGTATCCTCCAGTACAGTGCCCCCTGTATAATGTATCCTCCAGTACAGTGCCCCTGTATAATCTATCCTCCAGTACAGTGCCCCTGTATAATGTATCCTCCAGTACAGTGCCCCTGTATAATGTATCCTCCAGTACAGTGCCCCTGTATAATGTATCCTCCAGTACAGTGCCCCTGTATAATCTATCCTCCAGTACAGTGCCCCTGTATAATGTATCCTCCAGTACAGTGCCCCCTGTATAATGTATCCTCCAGTACAGTGCCCCCTGTATAATGTATCCTCCAGTACAGTGCCCCTGTATAATGTATCCTCCAGTACAGTGCCCCCTGTATAATGTATCCTCCAGTACAGTGCCCCCTGTATAATGTATCCTCCAGTACAGTGCCCCCTGTATAATCTATCCTCCAGTACAGTGCCCCTGTATAATGTATCCTCCAGTACAGTTGCCTCCTGTATAATCTATCCTCCAGTACAGTGCCCCCTGTATAATCTATCCTCCAGTACAGTGCCCCTGTATAATGTATCCTCCAGTACAGTGCCCCCTGTATAATGTATCCTCCAGTACAGTTGCCCCTGTATAATCTATCCTCCAGTACAGTGCCCCTGTATAATGTATCCTCCAGTACAGTGCCCCTGTATAATGTATCCTCCAGTACAGTGCCCCCTGTATAATGTATCCTCCAGTACAGTGCCCCCTGTATAATGTATCCTCCAGTACAGTGCCCCTGTATAATGTATCCTCCAGTACAGTGCCCCCTGTATAATGTATCCTCCAGTACAGTGCCCCCTGTATAATGTATCCTCCAGTACAGTGCCCCCTGTATAATGTATCCTCCAGTACAGTGCCCCCTGTATAATGTATCCTCCAGTACAGTGCCCCCTGTATAATGTATCCTCCAGTACAGTGCCCCTGTATAATGTATCCTCCAGTACAGTGCCCCTGTATAATGTATCCTCCAGTACAGTGCCCCCTGTATAATGTATCCTCCAGTACAGTGCCCCCTGTATAATGTATCCTCCAGTACAGTGCCCCCTGTATAATCTATCCTCCAGTACAGTGCCTCCTGTATAATCTATCCTCCAGTACAGTGCCCCTGTATAATCTATCCTCCAGTACAGTGCCCCTGTATAATCTATCCTCCAGTACAGTGCCTCCTGTATAATGTATCCTCCAGTACAGTGCCTCCTGTATAATGTATCCTCCAGTACAGTGCCCCTGTATAATGTATCCTCCAGTACAGTGCCCCCTGTATAATGTATCCTCCAGTACAGTGCCCCTGTATAATGTATCCTCCAGTACAGTGCCCCTGTATAATGTATCCTCCAGTACAGTGCCCCCTGTATAATGTATCCTCCAGTACAGTGCCCCTGTATAATCTATCCTCCAGTACAGTGCCCCCTGTATAATCTATCCTCCAGTACAGTGCCCCTGTATAATGTATCCTCCAGTACAGTGCCCCTGTATAATCTATCCTCCAGTACAGTGCCCCCTGTATAATGTATCCTCCAGTACAGTGCCCCCTGTATAATGTATCCTCCAGTACAGTGCCCCCTGTATAATGTATCCTCCAGTACAGTGCCCCTGTATAATCTATCCTCCAGTACAGTGCCCCCTGTATAATGTATCCTCCAGTACAGTGCCCCTGTATAATGTATCCTCCAGTACAGTGCCCCTGTATAATCTATCCTCCAGTACAGTGCCTCCTGTATAATGTATCCTCCAGTACAGTGCCCCCTGTATAATCGTATCCTCCAGTACAGTGCCCCCTGTATAATCTATCCTCCAGTACAGTGCCTCCTGTATAATGTATCCTCCAGTACAGTGCCCCCTGTATAATGTATCCTCCAGTACAGTGCCCCCTGTATAATGTATCCTCCAGTACAGTGCCCCCTGTATAATGTATCCTCCAGTACAGTGCCCCCTGTATAATGTATCCTCCAGTACAGTGCCCCCTGTATAATCTATCCTCCAGTACAGTGCACCCTGTATAATGTATCCTCCAGTACAGCGCCCCCTGTATAATCTATCCTCCAGTACAGTGCACATGTATAATCTATCCTCCAGTACAGTGCCCTCTGTATAATGTATCCTCCAGTACAGTGCCCCTGTATAATGTATCCTCCAGTACAGTGCCCCTGTATAATGTATCCTCCAGTACAGTGCCCCCTGTATAATGTATCCTCCAGTACAGTGCCCCTGTATAATCTATCCTCCAGTACAGTGCCCCCTGTATAATGTATCCTCCAGTACAGTGCCCCTGTATAATGTATCCTCCAGTACAGTGCCCCCTGTATAATGTATCCTCCAGTACAGTGCCCCTGTATAATGTATCCTCCAGTACAGTGCCCCCTGTATAATGTATCCTCCAGTACAGTGCCCCTGTATAATGTATCCTCCAGTACAGTGCCCCTGTATAATCTATCCTCCAGTACAGTGCCCCTGTATAATGTATCCTCCAGTACAGTGCCCCCTGTATAATGTATCCTCCAGTACAGTGCCTCCTGTATAATGTATCCTCCAGTACAGTGCCCCTGTATAATGTATCCTCCAGTACAGTGCCCCCTGTATAATCTATCCTCCAGTACAGTGCCCCTGTATAATGTATCCTCCAGTACAGTGCCCCTGTATAATGTATCCTCCAGTACAGTGCCCCTGTATAATGTATCCTCCAGTACAGTGCCCCCTGTATAATGTATCCTCCAGTACAGTGCCCCCTGTATAATGTATCCTCCAGTACAGTGCCCCCTGTATAATGTATCCTCCAGTACAGTGCCCCTGTATAATGTATCCTCCAGTACAGTGCCCCTGTATAATCTATCCTCCAGTACAGTGCCCCCTGTATAATCTATCCTCCAGTACAGTGCCCCTGTATAATGTATCCTCCAGTACAGTGCCCCTGTATAATGTATCCTCCAGTACAGTGCCCCCTGTATAATGTATCCTCCAGTACAGTGCCCCTGTATAATGTATCCTCCAGTACAGTGCCCCTGTATAATCTATCCTCCAGTACAGTGCCCCTGTATAATGTATCCTCCAGTACAGTGCCCCTGTATAATGTATCCTCCAGTACAGTGCCCCCTGTATAATGTATCCTCCAGTACAGTGCCCCTGTATAATGTATCCTCCAGTACAGTGCCCCCTGTATAATGTATCCTCCAGTACAGTGCCCCTGTATAATGTATCCTCCAGCACAGTGCCCCTGTATAATGTATCCTCCAGTACAGTGCCCCTGTATAATGTATCCTCAGTACAGTGCCCCTGTATAATGTATCCTCCAGTACAGTGCCCCCTGTATAATGTATCCTCCAGTACAGTGCCCCTGTATAATGTATCCTCCAGTACAGTGCCCCCTGTATAATGTATCCTCCAGTACAGTGCCCCTGTATAATGTATCCTCCAGTACAGTGCCCCTGTATAATGTATCCTCCAGTACAGTGCCCCCTGTATAATGTATCCTCCAGTACAGTGCCCCCTGTATAATGTATCCTCCAGTACAAGTGCCTCCTGTATAATGTATCCTCCAGTACAGTGCCTCCTGTATAATCTATCCTCCAGTACAGTGCCCCTGTATAATCTATCCTCCAGTACAGTGCTCCTGTATAATGTATCCTCCAGTACAGTGCCCCCTGTATAATGTATCCTCCAGTACAGTGCCCCTGTATAATGTAAGATATCAGTATCATTATATAGAGAGCGGTGTATACAGATATCAGTATTATTATAGAGAGCAGTGTATACAGATATCAGTATTATTATATGAGAGCGGTGTATACAGATATCAGTATTATTATATAGAGAGCGGTGTATACAGATATCAGTATTATATAGAGAGCGGTGTATACAGATATCAGTATTATTATATAGAGACGTGGTGTATACAGATATCAGTATTATTATATAGAGAGCGGTGTATACAGATATCAGTATCATTATATAGAGAGCGGTGTATACAGATATCAGTATTATTATATAGAGAGCGGTGTATACAGATATCAGTATTATTATATAGAGAGCGGTGTATACAGATATCAGTATTATTATATAGAGAGCGGTGTATACAGATATCAGTATTATTATATAGAGAGCGGTGTATACAGATATCAGTATTATTATATAGAGAGCGGTGTATACAGATATCAGTATTATTATATAGAGAGCGGTGTATACAGATATCAGTATTATTATATAGAGAGCGGTGTATACAGATATCAGTATTATTATATAGAGAGCGGTGTATACAGATATCAGTATATTATATAGAGAGCGGTGTATACAGATATCAGTATTATTATATAGAGAGCGGTGTATACAGATATCAGTATTATTATATAGAGAGCGGTGTATACAGATATCAGTATTATTATATAGAGAGCGGTGTATACAGATATCAGTATTATTATATAGAGAGCGGTGTATACAGATATCAGTATTATTATATAGAGAGCGGTGTATACAGATATCAGTATTATTATATAGAGAGCGGTGTATACAGATATCAGTATTATTATATAGAGAGCGGTGTATACAGATATCAGTATTATTATATAGAGAGCGGTGTATACAGATATCAGTATTATTATATAGAGAGCGGTGTATACAGATATCAGTATTATATAGAGAGCGGTGTATACAGATATCAGTATTATTATATAGAGAGCGGTGTATACAGATATCAGTATTATATAGAGAGCGGTGTATACAGATATCAGTATTATTATATAGAGAGCGGTGTATACAGATATCAGTATCATTATATAGAGAGCGGTGTATACAGATATCAGTATTATTATATAGAGAGCGGTGTATACAGATATCAGTATTATTATATAGAGAGCGGTGTATACAGATATCAGTATTATATAGAGAGCGGTGTATACAGATATCAGTATTATATAGAGAGCGGTGTATACAGATATCAGTATTATTATATAGAGAGCGGTGTATACAGATATCAGTATTATTATATGAGAGCGGTGTATACAGATATCAGTATTATTATATAGAGAGCGGTGTATACAGATATCAGTATTATTATATAGAGAGCGGTGTATACAGATATCAGTATTATTATATAGAGAGCGGTGTATACAGATATCAGTATTATATAGAGAGCGGTGTATACAGATATCAGTATTATTATATAGAGAGCGGTGTATACAGATATCAGTATTATTATAGAGAGCGGTGTATACAGATATCAGTATTATTATATAGAGAGCGGTGTATACAGATATCAGTATTATTATATAGAGAGCGGTGTATACAGATATCAGTATTATTATATAGAGAGCGGTGTATACAGATATCAGTATTATTATATAGAGAGCGGTGTATACAGATATCAGTATTATTATATAGAGAGCGGTGTATACAGATATCAGTATTATTATATAGAGAGCGGTGTATACAGATATCAGTATTATTATATAGAGAGCGGTGTATACAGATATCAGTATTATTATATAGAGAGCGGTGTATACAGATATCAGTATTATTATAGAGAGCAGTGTATACAGATATCAGTATTATTATATAGAGAGCGGTGTATACAGATATCAGTATTATTATATAGAGAGCGGTGTATACAGATATCAGTATTATTATATAGAGAGCGGTGTATACAGATATCAGTATTATTATATAGAGAGCGGTGTATACAGATATCAGTATTATTATATAGAGAGCGGTGTATACAGATATCAGTATTATTATATAGAGAGCGGTGTATACAGATATCAGTATCATTATATAGAGAGCAGTGTATACAGATATCAGTATTATATAGAGAGCAGTGTATACAGATATCAGTATTATATAGAGAGCAGTGTATACAAATATCAGTATCATTATATAGAGAGTGGTGTATACAGATATCAGTATTATACAGAGAGTGGTGTATACAGATATCAGTATTATTATATAGAGAGCGGTGTATACAGATATCAGTATTATATAGAGAGCGGTGTATACAGATATCAGTATTATATAGAGAGCGGTGTATACAGATATCAGTATTATTATATAGAGAGCGGTGTATACAGATATCAGTATTATTATATAGAGAGCGGTGTATACAGATATCAGTATTATATAGAGAGCAGTGTATACAGATATCAGTATTATTATATAGAGAGCGGTGTATACAGATATCAGTATTATATAGAGAGCGGTGTATACAGATATCAGTATTATATAGAGAGCGGTGTATACAGATATCAGTATTATATAGAGAGCGGTGTATACAGATATCAGTATTATTATATAGAGAGCGGTGTATACAGATATCAGTATTATATAGAGAGCGGTGTATACAGATATCAGTATCATTATATAGAGAGCAGTATATACAGATATCAGTATTATTATATAGAGAGTGGTGTATACAGATATCAGTATTATTATATAGAGAGCGGTGTATACAGATATCAGTATTATATAGAGAGCGGTGTATACAGATATCAGTATTATATAGAGAGCGGTGTATACAGATATCAGTATTATTATATAGAGAGCGGTGTATACAGATATCAGTATTATTATATAGAGAGCGGTGTATACAGATATCAGTATTATTATATAGAGAGCGGTGTATACAGATATCAGTATTATTATATAGAGAGCGGTGTATACAGATATCAGTATCATTATATAGAGAGCGGTGTATACAGATATCAGTATTATTATATAGAGAGCGGTGTATACAGATATCAGTATTATTATATAGAGAGCGGTGTATACAGATATCAGTATTATTATATAGAGAGCGGTGTATACAGATATCAGTATTATTATATAGAGAGCGGTGTATACAGATATCAGTATTATATAGAGAGTGGTGTATACAGATATCAGTATTATTATATAGAGAGCGGTGTATACAGATATCAGTATTATTATATAGAGAGCGGTGTATACAGATATCAGTATTATTATATAGAGAGCGGTGTATACAGATATCAGTATCATTATATAGAGAGCGGTGTATACAGATATCAGTATCATTATATAGAGAGCAGTGTATACAGATATCAGTATTATTATATAGAGAGCGGTGTATACAGATATCAGTATCATTATATAGAGAGCGGTGTATACAGATATCAGTATCATTATATAGAGAGCGGTGTATACAGATATCAGTATCATTATATAGAGAGCGGTGTATACAGATATCAGTATCATTATATAGAGAGCGGTGTATACAGATATCAGTATTATTAGGTAGTGTACAGTAACGTAGACATGTAATATGGACGCTGTATGTACAATGTTGTTATATGCAGGGCAGTATACACATATGTACAGGGTGTCTATAGGCATCTTTCTGGTTCTTTTACAGGTCAGTACAGAGGGTCATGTTATATATCGCCCCCCCGAAGTGCATCGAGATTATACATTATATATTCTGACTTCCAGCCTTTTCCCTACCTGACAGTCGGTTCATTCGCTGCGGCCTGAATGTGAAGACCAAACCTGCAGCTCCACACCTCACCCAACCTGCTCTGCCACACCCCCGCCATGAGGAGTGCATATCCTCCCCCATCCTGAGGTATGCTCGCCGACCCTTCCCTGTCAGCGGCCGACTCCTCCACCTGCAGCTATAAATGTCTGTACGGTATAAAACTGCGCTGGGTTATTACATGTCTGTACGGTATAACACTGCGCTTGGTTATTACATGTCTGTACGGTATAACACTGCGCTGGGTTATTACATGTCTGTACGGTATAACACTGTGCTTGGTTATTACATGTCTGTACGGTATAACACTGCGCTGGGTTATTACATGTCTGTACGGTATAAAACTGCGCTGGGTTATTACATGTCTGTACGGTATAAAAGTGCGCTGGGTTATTACATGTCTGTATGGTATAACACTGCGCTGGGTTATTACATGTCTGTACGGTATAACACTGCGCTTGGTTATTACATGTCTGTACGGTATAACACTGCGCTGGGTCATTACAAGTCTGTACGGTATAACACTGCACTGGGTTATTACATGTCTGTACGGTATACCACTGCGCTGGGTTATTACATATCTGTACGGTATAACACTGCACTGGGTTATTACATGTCTGTACGGTATACCACTGCGCTGGGTTATTACATATCTGTACGGTATAAAAGTGCGCTGGGTTATTACATGTCTGTACGGTATAACACTGCCCTGGGTTATTACATGTCTGTACGGTATAACACTACGCCTGGTTATTACATGTCTGTACGGTATAACACTGCGCTGGGTTATTACATGTCTGTACGGTATAACACTGCGCTTGGTTATTACATGTCTGTACGGTATAAAACTGAGCTGGGTTATTACATGTCTGTACGGTATAAAACTGCGCTGGGTTATTACATGTCTGTACGGTATAAAACTGCGCTGGGTTATTACATGTCTGTACGGTATAAAACTGCGCTGGGTTATTACATGTCTGTACGGTATAAAACTGCGCTGGGTTATTACATGTCTGTACGGTATAAAACTGCGCTGGGTTATTACATGTCTGTACGGTATAAAACTGCGCTTGGTTATTACATGTCTGTATGGAATAACACTGCGCTTGGTTATTACATGTCTTTACGGTATAACACTGCACTTGGTTATTACATGTCTTTACGGTATAACACTGCGCTTGGTTATTACATGTCTGTACGGAAAAAAACTGCGCTGGGTTATTACAAGTCTGTATGGTATAACACTGCGCTGGGTTATTACATGTCTGTTCTCTGTCATACCGGATTATTACATGCCTGTACGGTATAATACTGCGCTGGGTTATTACATGTCTGTACGGTATAAAACTGCACAGGATTATTACATGTCTGTTCTCTGTCATACCGGATTATTATATATGTCTGTACGGTATAACACTGAGCTGGGTTTTTACATGTCTGTACGGTATAACACTGAGCTGGGTTATTACATGTCTGTACGGTATAACACTGCGCTGGGTTATTACATGTCTGTACAGTATAACACTGCGCTGGGTTTTTACATGTCTGAACAGTATAACACTGCGCTGGGTTAATACATGTCTGTACGGTATAACACTGCGCTGGGTTAATACATGTCTGTACGGTATAACACTGCGCTGGGTTAATACATGTCTGTACGGTATAACACTGCGCTGGGTTATTACATATCTGTACGGTATAACACTGCGCTGGGTTATTACATGTCTGTATGGTATAAAACTGCGCTGGGTTATTACATGTCTGTACGGTATACCACTGCACTGGGTTATTACATGTCTGTACGGTACAAAACTGCGCTGGGTTATTACATGTCTGTACGGTATAACACTGCGCTGGGTTATTACATGTCTATACGGTATAACACTGCTCTGGGTTATTACATGTCTATACGGTATAACACTGCTCTGGGTTATTATATGTCTGTACGGAATAACACTGCGCTGGGTTATTATATGTCTGTTCTCTGTCATACTGGATTATTATATATATCTGTACGGTATAACACTGTGCTGGGTTATTATGTCTGTACGGTATAACACTGCGCTGGGTTATTATATGTCTGTACGGTATAACACTGCGCTGGGTTATTACATATCTGTACGGTATAAAACTGCACTGGGTTATTACATGTCTGTACGGTATAACACTGCGCTGGGTTATTACATGTCTGTACGGTATAACACTGCGCTGGGTTATTACATGTCTGTAGGGTATAACACTGCAATGGGTTATTACATGTCTGTACGGTATAACACTGCGCTGCGATATTATATGTCTGTACGGTATAACACTGCACTGCGTTATTATATGTCTGTACGGTATAACACTGCGCTGGGTTATTATACGTCAGTACTCTGTCATACCGGATTATTATATATATCTGTATGGGATAACACTGCGCTGGGCTATTATATGTCTGTATGATATAACACTGCGCTGTGTTATTATATGTCAGTACTCTGTCATACCGGATTATTATATATATGTCTGTACAGCATAACACTGCACTGGGTCATTATATAATACGTTTGTACGTTATATAACCCCCTATATACACCCACCGAGGGATGTGTGTGCAGACAGCCTATCACACCTTATATACCCACCGAGGGATATGTGTGCAGACAGCCTATCATACCTTATATACCCACCGAGGGATATGTGTGCAGACAGCCTATCACACCTTATATACCCACCAAGGGATATGTGTGCAAACAGCCTATCACACCTTATATACCCACCGAGGGATATGTGTGCAGGCAGCCTATCACACCTTATATACCCACCGAGGGATATGTGTACATACAGCCTATCACACCTTATATACCCACCGAGGGATATGTGTGCAGACAGCCTATCATACCTTATATACCCACCGAGGGATATGTGTGCAGACAGCCTATCACACCTTATATACCCACCAAGGGATATGTGTGCAGACAGCCTATCACACCTTATATACCCACCGAGGGATATGTGTGCAGGCAGCCTATCACACCTTATATACCCACCGAGGGATATGTGTACATACAGCCTATCACACCTTATACACCCACCGAGGGATATGTGTGCAGACAGCCTATCACACCTTATATACCCACCGAGGGATATGTGTGCAGACAGCCTATCATACCTTATATACCCACCGAGGGATATGTGTGCAGACAGCCTATCACACCTTATATACCCACCAAGGGATATGTGTGCAGACAGCCTATCACACCTTATATACCCACCGAGGGATATGTGTGCAGACAGCCTATCACACCTTATATACCCACCGAGGGATATGTGTGCAGACAGCCTATCACACCCTTATATACCCACCGAGAGATATGTGTATATACAGCCTATCACACATCTTATATACCCACCGAGGGATATGTGTGCAGACAGCCTATCACACACCTTATATACCCACCGAGTGATATGTGTGCAGACAGCCTATCACGCCTTATATAACCACCAACGAGGGAAATTTGTGCAGACAGCCTATCACACCTTATATACCCACCGAGGGATATGTGTGCAGACAGCCTATCACACCTTATATACCCACCGAGGGATATGTGTACATACAGCCTATCACACCTTATATACCCACCAAGGGATACGTGTGCAGACAGCCTATCACACACCTTATATACCCACCGAGGGATATGTGTGCAGACAGCCTATCACACCTTATATACCCACCGAGGGAAATGTGTGCAGACAGCCTATCACACCCTTTATATACTCACCGAGGGATATGTGTGCAGACAGCCTATCACACATCTTATATACCCACCGAGGGATATGTGTGCAGACAGCCTATCACACACCTTATATACCCACCAAGGGATATGTGTGCAGACAGCCTATCACGCCTTATATAACCACCAACGAGGGAAATTTGTGCAGACAGCCTATAACACCTTATATACCCACCGAGGGATATGTGTGTAGACAGCCTATCACACCTTATATACCCACCGAGGGATATGTATACAGACAGCCTATCACACCCCTTATATACCCACCGAGGGATATGTGTGCAGACAGCCTATCACACCTTATATAACCCCCGAGGGAAATGTGTGCAGACAGCCTATCACATACCTTATATACCCACCGAGGGATATGTGTGCAGACAGCCTATCACACCTTATATACCCACCGAGGGATATGTGTGCAGACAGCCTATCACACCTTATATACCCACCGAGGGATATCTGTGCAGACAGCCTATCACACCTTATATACCCACCGAGGGATATGTGTGCAGACAGCCTATCACATACCTTATATACCCACCGAGGGATATGTGTGCAGACAGCCTATCACACCTTATATACCCACCGAGGGATATGTGAGCAGACAGCCTATCACATACCTTATATACCCACCGAGGGATATGTGTGCAGACAGCCTATCACACCTTATATACCCACCGAGAGATATGTGTATATACAGCCTATCACACCTTATATACCCACCGAGGGATATGTGTGCAGACAGCCTATCACACTTCTTATATACCCACCGAGGGATATGTGTGCAGACAGCCTATCACACTTCTTATATACCCCCCGAGGGATATTGTCACTACCACAGCTTTGAGACGTTCTCACAGCTCTGTTTCTCCGCCCCTGTGATGAGGTCTTTACTTTCAGTTTCCCTCCTCCCAGCTGTCCCTCCTGTGATCGATTCCTCTTCCTATAAAATACCCCTCTTCCTGTTTAATCGTGTGGATTATACTTTTCATTTGACCTGTATCTCTCGCTTGAGTATCTTCACTTGTGTGATATCTTTTCACTGGACCTGTGTTCTGCTGAAGCAAGTACTTCGGATATTCTCTGCTGACTTTGGATCTGTTTTCACTGCTGCTGCAGCTCCTTCAGTTAAGTGTGCAGACATTGTGTGTTTCTGTTTGTTTGCTGACTGGATCCGAGGCGACCCCGGTTCCGTCCATATACTGAGCAGGGCACCGGTGGCCGTGCCCCTTCCACTATTGTAGGGGTTACAGTGGTCATCAGCCTTAGGTACGCGGGCATGTCTCGATCCACCATCTGGATCTGGACATGGGCTTAGCAGCATAGGGAGAGCTTTTAGGGTCTGACAGGGGTCACCCTTTATGTTCCCTAGTTTGGGTCCGGTCAGTAGCTAACTCACTGTGTATGCTCTTGTTGCTCACATACAGCCGTGACATTATAATCCGCCGAAACCGTCCTTTTTGACATGGATCCGCTTTCTAACCTGGTTGACCGCATGCAGGGTCTTTCTTTGGAGGTAGCGGATCTCCGTCAATCTATGACTCAGCTTCAAGCTTCTGGCTCTGCTCGGGTCCATGGAGTTTGTTGCGAGCCAAAGGTCTCACTTTGGGAAACATTCTCCGGGGGCAGTGAGAATTTTGTTCGCTTCAGAGAGGCATGCAAACTCCATTTTTGCTTGTGTCCCCATTCCTCTGGTAATGAGGAGCAGAGGGTGAGGATTGTCATCTCCCTGCTCAGGGGTAATGCTCAGACTTGGGCTTTTTCGCTGCCATCGGGGGATCCCTCCCTTCGATCCGTGGAAAGATTTTTTGTGGCCCTGGGGCAAATATATGATGACCCGGATCGTGTTGCTCTGGCTGAATCTAACTTACGTTTTTTATGCCAGAACAAGTTTGTCTGCGGAGCTTTATTGTTCTGAATTTCGGAGATGGGCAGCTGATTCAGGTTGGAATGATGCTGCACTCCGGAGTCAGTTCTGTCATGGTCTCTCAGAGAGATTGAAAGATGCGTTTGCTTTCCATGAGAGACCAACATCTTTAGAGTCTGCCATGTCATTGGCGGTACGCCTTGACAGGCGTCTAAGAGAAAGAAACGAGACCTCTCGGTCCAGCCATTGTCAGTCTAGGGGCAGTGGGGCGGACTCATTCAGTGTGCAGGGGCCTCATCCTGTCTCGGTCCCCTCTGAGGAGGAGCCTATGCAGCTAGGTCGACTTGCCCCTGATAAAGGAGGATTTAGTCCTCAGAGAATGGTGTGTTTTTGTTGTGGGGGCATTGGTCATTTGGCAAATGTTTGTCCCTCTAGGAGATTCATGAACTGCACTAAGAGTGATAATAAGAGAAAAACCTCAAAAGGTAAATCGTCAAACTCTGCTTCATCTGCTACCTTGGGCAAAGTTGATGTAGGAATTGATGCTTTTCCTCTGGCCTGCAGTTCCCGTTTTCTCCTTTCTGCCAGGGTGGCGCTAGAGAGCAGTCATTTCTTGTGAAATTTTTGTTGATAGTGGAGCGGCCGTCAATCTTATTGACAGTCAATTTGTAGCCAGGCATGGTTTTCGGGTTTGCACATTAGAAAAGGATATACCTGTTTTTGCTATTGCTCCACTCTCACAGAGATCCCTGAAGGGCATTGTTCACAATATCCGGTTAGCTGTAGGTGACACTCATGTGGAGGATATATCTTGTTTTGTCCTTAGCGGATTGCCTTCTCCTCTAGTCTTGGGGTTACCCTGGCTCACTAGACATAACCCCACTATTGATTGGCAAGGAAGGCAAATAAATGAGTGGAGTGAGTTTTGTAGAGAGAATTGTCTCACAGCGACTTTGGCAGAGGTTACTACTAAGTCTGTGCCATCATTTCTCTCCGATTACTCGGACGTGTTTTCCGAGAGCGGTGTGCAGGAGCTACCTCCTCACCGGGAGTTTGACTGTCCCATTAATCTCATTCCCGGCGCCAAGCTGCCAAAAGCACGCCTGTACAATCTCTCACAACCGGAGAGAATCGCAATGCGAACCTATATCTCTGAGAGTCTCGATAAGGGGCATATTCGTCCCTCAAAATCACCTGTTGCCGTGGGTTTTTTTTGTTAAAAAGAAAGATGGCTCTCTGAGACCTTGCCTAGATTTTAGGGAGCTGAACCGTATCACGATTCGCGATCCCTATCCCCTTCCTCTGATCCCAGACCTCTTCAACCAAATTGTTGGGGCCAAGGTTTTTTCTAAACTGGATTTGAGAGGTGCGTACAACCTGGTCAGGGTCAGAGAGGGGGATGAATGGAAAACAGCCTTTAATACCCCCGAGGGGCATTTTGAGAATCTTGTTATGCCTTTTGGCTTGATGAATGCTCCGGCCGTCTTTCAGCATTTTGTTAACAGTATTTTCTACCATTTAATGGGGAAATTTGTATTGGTGTATCTTGATGATATTTTGATTTTTTCCCCTGATGTTCAGACCCATCAGGATCATCTTTTTCAGGTTCTGCGGGAAAATACATTATACGCCAAGCTGGATAAATGTGTTTTTATGGTATCGGAGATTCAATTTCTGGGTTTTCTCCTCTGCTTCTGGTTTTCGCATGGATCCGGAGAAGGTCCGTGCTGTGCTTGAGTGGGAGCTTCCTGAGAATCAGAAGGCATTGATGCGCTTTCTGGGTTTTGCGAACTATTACAGAAAGTTCATTTTGAATTATTCCTCTGTTGTCAAACCCCTCACTGACATGACCAAAAAGGGGGCGGATTTTTCCTCGGTCGGAGGAGGCGCTTGCAGCTTTTTCTAAGATTAAAGAGAGTTTTGCGTCTGCTACCATCTTGGTGCATCCCTATGTTTCCTTACCTTTTATTGTTGAGGTGGATGCTTCCGAGGAGGGTGTGGGTGCGGTTTTGTCCCAGGGTCCGTCTCCTTCCAAATGGTGACCCTGTGCCTTTTTCTCTAAAAAACTCTCCCCGGCAGAGAAGAACTATGATGTGGGAGATAGGGAGTTGTTGGCCATCAAGTTGGCTTTCGAGGAATGGCGCCATTGGTTGGAGGGGGCCAGGCACCCTATCACCGTTTTACCGACCATAAGAATCTGGCGTACTTGGAGTCGGCTAGCGTATGAATCCGAGACAGGCCAGATGGTCTCTGTTCTTCTCCAGATTCAATTTTGTCGTTACATTCCGCCCTGGGATCAAAAATGTGAAGGCTGATGTTCTCTCTCGCTGTTTTCCGGGAGGAGGAAACTCCGAGGACCCGGGTCCCATTTTGGCGGAGGGGGTCGTCGTTTCTGCTCTGTATTCTGATTTGGAGGCCGAGGTCCAGGCTGCCCAGACTGAGGCACCTGCCCGTTGTCCTTCTGGAAAGTTGTTTGTGCCTCCTGAGATACGTCACAAACTCTTCAAGGAGCATCATGATACTGTTCTTGCTGGTCACCCCGGGAGTAGAGCCACGGTAGATCTCATTGCTCGGGGATTTTGGTGGCCGGCTCTTCGTAAGTCGGTGGAGGGTTTTGTGGCTGCTTGTGAGACGTGCGCTCGCGCTAAGGTCCCTCGTTCACGGCCTTCAGGTCCCCTTCTCCCGTTACCCATACCTTCCCGTCCTTGGACACACCTGTCCATGGACTTTATCACGGATCTTCCTCGTTCCTCAGGGAAGTCGGTGATCCTGGTGGTGGTGGACAGTTTTAGCAAGATGGCTCATTTTGTACCCTTCCCTGGATTGCCCAATGCTAAAACGTTGGCGCAAGCTTTTGTCGACCATATTGTTAAATTGCATGGCATTCCCTCTGATATTGTTTCCGATAGAGGCACGCAGTTTGTGTCCAGATTCTGGAAGGCTTTCTGTTCCCGCCTGGGGGTTCGGCTGTCCTTCTCTTCTGCTTTGCACCCGCAGTCGAATGGTCAGACTGAACGCGTCAATCAGAATCTGGAGACGTATTTGCGCTGTTTTGTGGCAGAGAACCAGGAGGATTGGTGTTCGTTTCTCCCTCTTGCTGAGTTTGCTCTGAACAACCGTCGTCAGGAATCTTCTGATAAGTCACCATTCTTTGGTGCATATGGGTTTCATCCGCAGTTTGGGACATTCTCGGGAGGGGCTCCTTCTGGTTTGCCTGAGGAGGAGAGATTTTCCTCATCTTTGTCTACCATTTGGCAAAAGATTCAGAGTAATCTAAGAAAGATGAGTGAGAAATATAAGCGTGTGGCAGATAAGAGACGTGTGCCTGGTCCGGACCTGAATGTGGGTGATCTGGTGTGGTGGAGCGCAGCACAGGACGGAGGAGCACAGGACAGGGGAGCGCAGCACAGGACAGGGGAGCGCAGCACAGGATGGAGGAGCACAGGATGGAGGAGCACAGGACGGAGGGCGCAGCACAGGACAGGGGCGCAGCACAGGGCAGGGAGCGCAGCACAGGACAGGGGCGCAGCACAGGACAGGGGCGCAGCACAGGGACAGGAGAGCGCAGCACAGGGCGGAGGCGCACAGGACAGGGCGAGCGCAGCACAGGACTGAGAGCGAGCATTGGACGGAGGAGCGCAGCACAGGACGGAGGAGCGCAGCACAGGACTGAGGAGCGCAGCACAAGACAGAGGAGCGCAGCACAGGACAGAGGAGCGCAAAATAGGACAGAACAAGAGAGGGCAGCGCAGAATAGGACAGAGGAGCGCGGCACAGGACAGAGGAGCGCAGAATAGGACAGAGGAGCGCGGCACAGGACAGAGGAGCGCCTGTAACCAACAGATTCCTCACTAAAATCAATGGGGAATTTCTAAATGGCTCCAAGATGCAGAATTCGAACCAAAACGCTCCAGTGTGATCCGAGCCCAAATCAGTGGGCGCCCAGTGCAGCTGACTCACAAAACTGTACGTTCTAACGCTCTTATATGACACGTGACCTGCCCTCTGACGTAATCCTCCCGCCTTCCTCAGAATAAACTACAACTCCCGACAAACCTCGCGCTCCAATGCAACCTAGACGGCGGCGAACTGTGGATCGCCGATCACACTGATGAGCTCAGGCTGGAGTAATAGATACCGGAGAGATGCGGCTTTTATCGCTGCTTCTGGGGCTCCTGTGTCCCGCAGCGCTGAACTCAGCAGGCGGCAATGAGGGTGAGAACCGGGGTCTGACTGTACTATACCTGGGGAGCGGCGGGGGTAGGTGTGACCTGTGAGATATGGACCCCTGTATAATGTACAGTGCCCTGTATAATGTATCCTCCAGTACAGTGCCCCTGTATAATGTATCCTCCAGTACAGTGCCCCTGTATAATGTATCCTCCAGTACAGTGCCCCCTGTATAATGTATCCTCCAGTACAGTGCCCCCTGTATAATGTATCCTCCAGTACAGTGCCCCTGTATAATGTATCCTCCAGTACAGTGCCCCTGTATAATGTATCCTCCAGTACAGTGCCCCTGTATAATCTATCCTCCAGTACAGTGCCTCCTGTATAATCTATCCTCCAGTACAGTGCCCCTGTATAATGTATCCTCCAGTACAGTGCCCCCTGTATAATGTATCCTCCAGTACAGTGCCCCTGTATAATGTATCCTCCAGTACAGTGCCCCCTGTATAATGTATCCTCCAGTACAGTGCCCCTGTATAATGTATCCTCCAGTACAGTGCCCCCTGTATAATGTATCCTCCAGTACAGTGCCCCCTGTATAATGTATCCTCCAGTACAGTGCCCCCTGTATAATGTATCCTCCAGTACAGTGCCCCCTGTATAATGTATCCTCCAGTACAGTGCCCCTGTATAATGTATCCTCCAGTACAGTGCCCCCTGTATAATGTATCCTCCAGTACAGTGCCCCTGTATAATGTATCCTCCAGTACAGTGCCCCTGTATAATGTATCCTCCAGTACAGTGCCCCTGTATAATGTATCCTCCAGTACAGTGCCCCCTGTATAATGTATCCTCCAGTACAGTGCCCCCTGTATAATGTATCCTCCAGTACAGTGCCCCCTGTATAATGTATCCTCCAGTACAGTGCCCCCTGTATAATGTATCCTCCAGTACAGTGCCCCTGTATAATGTATCCTCCAGTACAGTGCCCCCTGTATAATGTATCCTCCAGTACAGTGCCCCCTGTATAATGTATCCTCCAGTACAGTGCCTCCTGTATAATGTATCCTCCAGTACAGTGCCCCTGTATAATGTATCCTCCAGTACAGTGCCTCCTGTATAATGTATCCTCCAGTACAGTGCCCCTGTATAATGTATCCTCCAGTACAGCGCCCCCTGTATAATCTATCCTCCAGTACAGTGCCCCCTGTATAATCTATCCTCCAGTACAGCGCCCCCTGTATAATGTATCCTCCAGTACAGCGCCCCCTGTATAATGTATCCTCCAGTACAGCGCCCCCTGTATAATGTATCCTCCAGTACAGTGCCCCCTGTATAATGTATCCTCCAGTACAGCGCCCCCTGTATAATGTATCCTCCAGTACAGCGCCCCCTGTATAATGTATCCTCCAGTACAGCGCCTCCTGTATAATCTATCCTCCAGTACAGTGCCCCTGTATAATGTATCCTCCAGTACAGTGCCCCTGTATAATGTATCCTCCAGTACAGTGCCCCTGTATAATGTATCCTCCAGTACAGTGCCCCT
Source organism: Bufotes viridis (assembly GCA_033119425.1). Classification (NCBI taxonomy): domain Eukaryota; kingdom Metazoa; phylum Chordata; class Amphibia; order Anura; family Bufonidae; genus Bufotes; species Bufotes viridis. The sequence goes on along the minus strand of CM065591.1, from coordinate 3,365,023 downwards.
GTATAATGTATCCTCCAGTACAGTGCCCCCTGTATAATGTATCCTCCAGTACAGTGCCCCTGTATAATGTATCCTCCAGTACAGTGCCCCTGTATAATGTATCCTCCAGTACAGTGCCCCCTGTATAATGTATCCTCCAGTACAGTGCCCCTGTATAATGTATCCTCCAGTACAGTGCCCCTGTATAATGTATCCTCCAGTACAGTGCCCCTGTATAATGTATCCTCCAGTACAGTGCCCCCTGTATAATGTATCCTCCAGTACAGTGCCCCTGTATAATGTATCCTCCAGTACAGTGCCCCTGTATAATGTATCCTCCAGTACAGTGCCCCTGTATAATGTATCCTCCAGTACAGTGCCCCCTGTATAATGTATCCTCCAGTACAGTGCCCCTGTATAATCTATCCTCCAGTACAGTGCCCCTGTATAATGTATCCTCCAGTACAGTGCCCCTGTATAATGTATCCTCCAGTACAGTGCCCCTGTATAATGTATCCTCCAGTACAGTGCCCCTGTATAATGTATCCTCCAGTACAGTGCCCCTGTATAATGTATCCTCCAGTACAGTGCCCCCTGTATAATCTATCCTCCAGTACAGTGCCCCTGTATAATCTATCCTCCAGTACAGTGCCCCTGTATAATGTATCCTCCAGCCGAGTGCCCCCGTGTATCCTCTTCTCCAGCCGAGTGCTCCCCGTGTATCCTCTCCTCCAGCACGAGTGCTCCCTGTGTATCTCTCCTCCAGCCGAGTGCTCCCCTGTATAATCTCTCCTCCAGTCGAGTGCCCCTGCATAATCCATCCTCCAGCACGAGTGCCCCCTGTATAATCTCTCCTCCAGTCCGAGTGCTCCCCGTGTATCCTCTCCTCCAGCCGAGTGCTCCCCTGTATCCTCCTCCCTGCAGAGTATCCCCGTGTATCCTCTTCTCCAGCACGAGTGCTCCCGTGTATCCTCTCTCCTCCAGCCGAGTGCTCCCCTGTATATCCTCCTCTCTCCAGCCGAGTGCTCCCCGTGTATCCTCCTCTCCAGCCGAGTGCTCCCCTGTATCCTCCTCCCTCCAGCCGAGTGCTCCCCTGTATCCTCCTCTCCTCCAGCCGAGTGCTCCCGTGTATCCTCCTCCCTCCAGCCGAGTGCTCCCTGTGTATCCTCCTCTCCTCCAGCCGAGTGCTGCCCCGTGTATCCTCCTCCTCCAGCCGAGTGCTCCCCGTGTATCCTCCTCTCCTCCAGCCGAGTGCTGCCCCGTGTATCCTCTCTCCTCCAGCCGAGTGCTGCCCCGTGTATCCTCCTCTCCTCCAGCCGAGTGCTGCCCCGTGTATCCTCCTCTCCTCCAGCCGAGTGCTGCCCCGTGTATCTCTCTCCTCCAGCCGAGTGCTGCCCCGTGTATCCTCCTCTCCTCCAGCCGAGTGCTCCCGTGTATCCTCTCCTCCAGCCGAGTGCTGCCCCGTGTCCTCCTCTCCCTCCAGCCGAGTGCTCCCCGTGTATCCTCTCCTCCAGCCGAGTGCTCCCCGTGTATCCTCCTCTCCTCCAGCCGAGTGCTCCCCCGTGTATCCTCTCCTCCAGCCGAGTGCTCCCCGTGTATCCTCCTCCAGCCGAGTGCTCCCCGTGTATCCTCCTCTCCTGCAGCGAGTGCTCCCCGTGTATCCTCTCCTCCAGCCGAGTGCTGCCCCCGTGTATCCTCCTCTCCTCCAGCCGAGTGCTGCCCTGTATCCTCCTCTCCTCCAGCCGAGTGCTCCCCCGTGTATCCTCCTCTCCTCCAGCCGAGTGCTCCCCCGTGTATCCTCCTCTCCTCCAGCCGTGTGCTGCCCCGTGTATCCTCCTCTCCTCCAGCCGAGTGCTGCCCCGTGTATCCTCCTCTCCTCCAGCCGAGTGCTGCCCCGTATATCCTCCTCTCCTCCAGCCTGAGTGCTGCCCCGTGTATCCTCCTCTCCTCCAGCCGAGTGCTGCCCGTGTATCCTCCTCTCCTCCAGCCGAGTGCTCCCCGTGTATCCTCCTCTCCTCCAGCCGAGTGCTGCCCCGTGTATCCTCCTCTCCTCCAGCCGAGTGCTGCCCTGTATCCTCCTCTCTCCAGCCGAGTGCTGCCCCGTGTATCCTCCTCTCCTCCAGCCGAGTGCTGCCCCGTGTATCCTCCTTCCTCCAGCCGAGTGCTCCCCGTGTATCCTCCTCTCCTCCAGCCGAGTGCTCCCCGTGTATCCTCCTCTCCTCCAGCCGAGTGCTCCCCGTGTATCCTCTCCTCTCCAGCCGAGTGCTCCCCGTGTATCCTCCTCTCTCCAGCCGAGTGCTCCCCCGTGTATCCTCTCCTCCAGCCGAGTGCTCCCCGTGTATCCTCTCCTCCAGCCGAGTGCTCCCTCGTGTATCCTCTCCTCCAGCACAGTGCTCCCCGTGTATCCTCTCCTCCAGCCGAGTGCTCCCCCGTGTATCCTCCCTCCAGCACAAGTGCTCCCCGTGTATCCTCTCTCCTCAGCCGAGTGCTCCCCGTGTATCCTCTCCTCCAGCACGAGTGCTCCCCCGTGTATCCTCTCTCTCCAGCCGAGTGCTCCCCGTGTATCCTATCCCTCCTCCAGCCGAGTGCTCCCCGTGTATCCTCTCTCTCCAGCCGAGTGCTCCCCGTGTATCCTCTCCTCCAGCCGAGTGCTCCCCGTGTATCCTCTCCTCCAGCCGAGTGCTCCCCGTGTATCCTCCTCCAGCCGAGTGCTCCCCGTGTCATCCTCTCCTCCAGCCGAGTGCTCCCCGTGTATCCTCTCCTCCAGCCGAGTGCTCCCCCGTGTATCCTCTCCTCCAGCCGAGTGCTCCCCCGTGTATCCTCCCCTCCAGCCGAGTGCTCCCCCGTGTATCCTCTCCTCCAGCCGAGTGCTCCCCGTGTATCCTCCCTCCAGCCGAGTGCTCCCCGTGTATCCTCCCCTCCAGCAGAGTGCTCCCCGTGTATCCTCCCTCCAGCAGAGTGCTCCCCGTGTATCCTCCCCTCCAGCAGAGTGCTCCCCGTGTATCCTCCCCTCCAGCCAGAGTGCTCCCCCGTGTATCCTCCCCTCCAGCCGAGTGCTCCCCGTGCATCTCTCTCCTCCTCCAGCCGAGTGCTCCCCCGTGTATCCTCTCCTCCAGCCGAGTGCTCCCCATGTATCCTCTCCTCCAGCCGAGTGCTCCCCGTGTATCCTCTCCTCCAGCCGAGTGCTCCCCCGTGTATCCTCTCCTCCAGCCGAGTGCTCCCCGTGTATCCTCTCCTCCAGCCGAGTGCTCCCCCGTGTATCCTCTCCTCCAGCCGAGTGCTCCCCGTGTATCCTCTCCCTCCAGCCGAGTGCTCCCCCGTGTATCCTCCCCTCCAGCCGAGTGCTCCCCGTGTATCCTCTCCTCCAGCCGAGTGCTCCCCCGTGCTATCCCTCCTCCCAGCCGAGTGCTCCCCGTGTATCCTCCCCTCCAGCAGAGTGCTTCCCCGTGTATCCTCCCCTCCAGCAGAGTGCTCCCCCGTGTATCCTCCCCTCCAGCCGAGTGCTCCCCCGTGTATCCTCCCCTCCAGCAGAGTGCTCCCCCGTGTATCCTCCTCTCCAGCAGAGTGCTCCCGTGTATCCTCCTCCAGCCGAGTGCTCCCCCGTGTATCCTCCCCTCCAGCCGAGTGCTCCCCGTGTATCCTCTCCTCCAGCAGAGTGCTCCCCGTGTATCCTCTCTCCTCCAGCCGAGTGCTCCCCCGTGTATCCTCTCCTCCAGCCGAGTGCTCCCCCGTGTATCCTCTCCTCCAGCAGAGTGCTCCCGTGTATCCTCCCTCCAGCAGAGTGCTCCCCCGTGTATCTCCTCCTCCAGCAGAGTGCTCCCCGTGTATCCTCCCCTCCAGCAGAGTGCTCCCCGTATCCTCCCCTCCAGCAGAGTGCTCCTGTATCCTCCTCCAGCAGAGTGCTCCCCGTGTATCCTCCCCTCCAGCCGAGTGCTCCCCGTGTATCCTCCCTCCAGCCGAGTGCTCCCCGTGTATCCTCCCCTCCAGCCGAGTGCTCCCGTGTATCCTCCTCCAGCCGAGTGCTCCCGTGTATCCTCTCCTCCAGCCGAGTGCTCCCCGTGTATCCCTCCTCCAGCCGAGTGCTCCCCCGTGTATCCTCTCCTCCAGCCGAGTGCTCCCCCGTGTATCCTCTCCTCCAGCCGAGTGCTCCCCCGTGTATCCTCTCCTCCAGCCGAGTGCTCCCCCGTGTATCCTCTCCTCCAGCCGAGTGCTCCCCCGTGTATCCTCTCCTCCAGCCGAGTGCTCCCCGTATCCTCTCCTCCAGCCGAGTGCTCCCCCGTGTATCCTCTCCTCCAGCAGTGCTCCCCGTGTATCCTCTCCTCCAGCCGAGTGCTCCCCCGTGTATCCTCTCCTCCAGCCGAGTGCTCCCCCGTGTATCCTCTCCTCCAGCAGAGTGCTCCCCCGTGTATCCTCCCCTCCAGCAGAGTGCTCCCCCTCCAGTAGACTATGCCCCTCTGTAACCTTCTCTCCAATGGTGTGCTTTCCTTTGTGTAACCTTCCATTACTTTCTTTCCAACTTAGATGAGAAATGGAGTCAATATGTGAACCGCATCCAGAAGAGAGTCCAGAGCCATGAGCCTTGCCACAACCATACCTGCTACAACTGGTACGCAGCTCCCTGCCCCTGTCCTACTACCTGACCCGCATCTACACACTCCCGCTCTCCATCTTGTTATCTCAATTACTCCACCAGTCCTGTTGTCAGCACACCTCCTGCCCTCTTTCTGTTGTCAGCACACCTCCTACCCTCTTTCTGTTGTCAGCACACCTCCTGCCCTCTTTCTGTTGTCAGCACAGTACCCCTCCTCCTGTTCTTGCCCCCGTCCTGTCCTCTGCACCCTTCCCACCATCCTATCATTCATGTCTTCTGCCTCTTGGTCGCACACTAGGCTCATCCAGCAGGACCTGGCACCATTTCAGTCTGGGATTCCCCGTGATTTAATGAAGGACATTCTCAGCCGCAAACTGGGGACACATTATCAGATTATAAAGCATCGTCTCTACCGGGAGGATGAATGCATGTTCCCCGCCCGGTGAGTCTCAGAAATATCAGAGAGTACTTGGGAAAATGTAATTACGATGGACCACTGCCAACCCTGCCGGGAAAAGGCGATCTCCTCATATGTGACATGGAAGTGGCGGCTGAGACCCCCATCCAGTTCATCACACTGTGTTCTGCTGTCAGTCTCTTACTGTATACCCTGTGGATGTGTTCTGCTGTCAGTCTCTTACTGTATACCCTGTGGATGTGTTCTGCTGTCAGTCTCTTACTGTATACCCTGTGGATGTGTTCTGCTGTCAGTCTCTCTTACTGTATATCCTGTGGATGTGTTCTGCTGTCAGTCTCTCTTACTGTATATCCTGTGGATGTGTTCTGCTGTCAGTCTCTCTTACTGTATACCCTGTGGATGTGTTCTGCTGTCAGTCTCTCTTACTGTATATCCTGTGGATGTGTTCTGCTGTCAGTCTCTTACTGTATACCCTGTGGATGTGCTCTGCTGTCAGTCTCTTACTGTATATCCTGTGGATGTGTTCTGCTGTCAGTCTCTTACTGTATATCCTGTGGATGTGTTCTGCTGTCAGTCTCTTACTGTATACCCTGTGGATGTGCTCTGCTGTCAGTCTTTTACTGTATACCCTGTGGATGTGCTCTGCTGTCAGTCTCTCTTACTGTATATCCTGTGGATGTGTTCTGCTGTCAGTCTCTTACTGTATACCCTGTGGATGTGTTCTGCTGTCAGTCTCTCTTACTATATACTCTGTGGATGTGTTCTGCTGTCAGTCTCTCTTACTATATACCCTGTGGATGTGTTCTGCTGTCAGTCTCTCTTACTATATACTCTGTGGATGTGTTCTGCTGTCAGTCTCTCTTACTATATACCCTGTGGATGTGTTCTGCTGTCAGTCTCTTACTGTATACCCTGTGGATGTGTTCTGCTGTCAGTCTCTTACTGTATACCCTGTGGATGTGTTCTGCTGTCAGTCTCTCTTACTGTATATCCTGTGGATGTGTTCTGCTGTCAGTCTCTTACTGTATACCGTGTGGATGTGTTCTGCTGTCAGTCTCTTACTGTATACCCTGTGGATGTGTTCTGCTGTCAGTCTCTCTTACTGTATATCCTGTGGATGTGTTCTGCTGTCAGTCTCTCTTACTGTATACCCTGTGGATGTGTTCTGCTGTCAGTCTCTTACTGTATACCGTGTGGATGTGTTCTGCTGTCAGTCTCTTACTGTATACCCTGTGGATGTGTTCTGCTGTCAGTCTCTCTTACTGTATATCCTGTGGATGTGTTCTGCTGTCAGTCTCTCTTACTATATACCCTGTGGATGTGTTCTGCTGTCAGTCTCTCTTACTGTATACCCTGTGGTGGTTTTCTGCTGTCAGTCTCTTACTGTATATCCTGTGGATGTGTTCTGCTGTCAGTCTCTCTTACTGTATACCCTGTGGATATGTTCTGCTGTCAGTCTCTCTTACTGTATACCCTGTGGATGTGTTCTGCTGTCAGTCTCTCTTACTATATACTCTGTGGATGTATTCTGCTGTCAGTCTCTTACTGTATACCCTGTGGATGTGTTCTGCTGTCAGTCTCTCTACTGTATACCCTGTGGATGTGTTCTGCTGTCAGTCTCTTACTGTATATCCTGTGGATGTGTTCTGCTGTCAGTCTCTTACTGTATACCCTGTGGATGTGTTCTGCTGTCAGTCTCTTACTGTATACCCTGTGGATGTGTTCTGCTGTCAGTCTCTTACTGTATACCCTGTGGATGTGTTCTGCTGTCAGTCTCTTACTGTATACCCTGTGGATGTGTTCTGCTGTCAGTCTCCTTACTGTATACCCTGTGGATGTGTTCTGCTGTCAGTCTCTTACTGTATACCCTGTGGATGTGTTCTGCTGTCAGTCTCTTACTGTATACCCTGTGGATGTGTTCTGCTGTCAGTCTCTCTTACTGTATACCCTGTGGATGTGTTCTGCTGTCAGTCTCTTACTGTATACCCTGTGGATGTGTTCTGCTGTCAGTCTCTTACTGTATACCCTGTGGATGTGTTCTGCTGTCAGTCTCTTACTGTATACCCTGTGGATGTGTTCTGCTGTCAGTCTCTCTTACTGTATACCCTGTGGATGTGTTCTGCTGTCAGTCTCTTACTGTATACCCTGTGGATGTGTTCTGCTGTCAGTCTCTTACTGTATACCCTGTGGATGTGTTCTGCTGTCAGTCTCTTACTATATATCCTGTGGATGTGTTCTGCTGTCAGTCTCTCTTACTGTATACCCTGTGGATGTGTTCTGCTGTCAGTCTCTCTTACTGTATATACTGTGGATGTGTTCTGCTGTCAGTCTCCTACTGTATACCCTGTGGATGTGTTCTGCTGTCAGTCTCTCTTACTGTATACCCTGTGGATGTGTTCTGCTGTCAGTCTCTTACTGTATATCCTGTGGATGTGTTCTGCTGTCAGTCTCTCTTACTGTATACCCTGTGGATGTGTTCTGCTGTCAGTCTCTTACTGTATACCCTGTGGATGTGTTCTGCTGTCAGTCTCTTACTGTATACCCTGTGGATGTGTTCTGCTGTCAGTCTCTTACTGTATACCCTGTGGATGTGTTCTGCTGTCAGTCTCTTACTGTATACCCTGTGGATGTGTTCTGCTGTCAGTCTCTTACTGTATACCCTGTGGATGTGTTCTGCTGTCAGTCTCTTACTGTATACCCTGTGGATGTGTTCTGCTGTCAGTCTCTTACTGTATACCCTGTGGATGTGTTCTGCTGTCAGTCTCTTACTGTATACCCTGTGGATGTGTTCTGCTGTCAGTCTCTTACTGTATACCCTGTGGATGTGTTCTGCTGTCAGTCTCTTACTGTATACCCTGTGGATGTGTTCTGCTGTCAGTCTCTTACTGTATACCCTGTGGATGTGTTCTGCTGTCAGTCTCTTACTGTATACCCTGTGGATGTGTTCTGCTGTCAGTCTCTCTTACTATATACCCTGTGGATGTGTTCTGCTGTCAGCCTCTTACTGTATACCCTGTGGATGTGTTCTGCTGTCAGTCTCTCTTACTGTATATCCTGTGGATGTGTTCTGCTGTCAGTCTCTCTTACTATATACCCTGTGGATGTGTTCTGCTGTCAGCCTCTTACTGTATACCCTGTGGTGGTTTTCTGCTGTCAGTCTCTTACTGTATATACCCTGTGGATGTGTTCTGCTGTCAGCCTCTTACTGTATACCCTGTGGTGGTTTTCTGCTGTCAGTCTCTTACTGTATACCCTGTGGATGTGTTCTGCTGTCAGTCTCTCTTACTGTATACCCTGTGGATGTATTTTTACCCCGTGGGTCATGTGACTTATTTCCCGATTCAGCTGTAGTGGGGTGGAGCACTTCCTCCTGGAGCTCCTGCCAGATCTTCCGGATATGGAAATGGTGATCAATGTTCGGGATTATCCTCAGGTTCCCCATTGGATGACCCCAGTCATCCCCATCTTCTCCTTCAGTAAGGTGAGATGTCCAGGATGGGGGCAGGACCAGGTGCAGGTCATGTAATTAACTCTCTGCTCTTTACCTCAGACATCAGAGTACAAGGACATCATGTATCCAGCCTGGACATTTTGGGAGGGGGGCCCGGCGGTGTGGCCCATCTACCCCACTGGACTGGGGCGCTGGGACTTGATGCGGGAGAAGCTGGCACAGTGAGTAATAACCGGTGTTGGTGATGGGGCATCTTTACGCCTTGTACCTTCTAATGCCATCTTGGTGTCTTGTGACTGTCAGGGCAGCAGACCGCTGGCCATGGGAGAAGAAGGTATCCAAAGGTTACTTCCGGGGGTCCAGGTAAGTGGTAGAGTACGGGGGTACTAAGAACTCTACCCTGTATGTCAGCCATGACCCCCTCTGCTCTTCTCTCACCCTGGTACCCCCGGTTTGCGATCCTCCCTCTCCACTATCCCTTGTTCCCCCAGGTATTTGCCCACTTCACCTTTTGTCCCCGTTATTTCCACACGCCTCCCTAACAGCACTTCACAGGAGGGTTACCCCGCCTTCATAGGGACAGAGAAGAAGGTGGAGATCTGTGTTTTAAAAGCCCCCTCCCCTTTACCTGCCCAAGTTTTGTCCGTTTCCTCTGGGGATGCATGGAGATCCTTCCTGCAGGTGCGATCACCTGGTCAAGCCTGTCGGTTTGTATCCTTGGCTATGCCAGGAGTACTGTTGCGGAGAACCAGGGTTCCAGGGCACTCTGATGGGCCTTCCTGGCTCCAGGTGGAAGTCTGACGTGGCTTAACTGATAGGTTCGAGCCATGCTTTCATGGCGGGAGAAGGAAATGGGTTCCTCTGTCAATTCCGGAGCAACAAAGACCATGCCAGGATTACCCAGAAGTGCTGTTCCGAGTGGGGCGAGGGGACTTACCAAGGCGGCGACCAGAGTTCACAAACTACCTGTCCTGGCGGCATCCTGATTTAACTGCTGTAACGTCTGTACGGATGGAAGGTGATTCCGTCTCCCAAGACTGCTGATCCTCCTAGGGCCCTCAGCCTGGTAAGCCTCAGGGGTTTTCTTTGGTACTAGATTTATGGTGGTGCACGGTTCTCCTGATTCTATTTTTTCTCCTCAAAGGAATAAGAAATGTGCCATCTGCAAGAAAACCCTATGTGCCTCTTTTTAAAAAAAAACTTCTGTGTTGAAAGTTCATGGACAGAGTGGTCTCGGAGGAGTCATCGTCCTTACTGGAAAGCATGAATCCCCAATAAAGGAGGAAGTCAATTCAGCCATAGAAGCGGTCTTGGGAGTCCTAGCACTGCGGCCACTTACCCTGCCAGAACCCTCTCTCTGTGGCTTCGACAGGCCACTAACTTTATTGCTGATGCTTCGGAGGACTTGGTGAGGTTTTCAGCAAGATCAGCAGCCTTGTCTAATGCAACCAGTAGGGCGGTTTGGCTAAGAGGATGGTCAGGAGGTGCGTCACCACAGAACCGCCTATGTAGTATTCCGTGTAAAGACGACAGGTTAGTTGGGTCTGCTCTGGATGACATTTCCCGACAGTCTCTATTTCTACCAGAGACCCTCCTTTCACACCCAAGATGGAATACACTTGACCAAAGGAAGAAAGAAGGCTCGACTACCTGACAGTCCTCAAAGGGAAATGGTTCCTCTTTAACCCTGAAAAGTCCACCCATCGGTCAAATCCGTGATGCCAGAAGTCAAGTGGGGCCATTTCCGTGTGGGAAGACATTTCTGCTTCCCCTTGGATCCTCTCGTTCTTTGCTCGAGGTTCCATTTGGAGTTTGCCACGAGATAAACAAAGGCGAGGGTTTTAGCCGCAGTTTTTTTAGTGAAGAAACCAAATGGGTCATACAAAGCAATCATCAGCCTACGGTCCCGAAACAAACATATTCAATCAAAAAATTCAAGAGGCGGTAAAATCCAATCAACCTTCCAAGGTATGGCTTGGATCTATCCGATGCGTGCCGTCATGTTCTGATTGACCAGATCACCAGAAATTTCTGAGGATTGCTCTATATTTTAGAGAAGAGTAACACATGGCCCTGAGTCAAAAAACGTCCACCTTCCGCCTGTTTTCTAGAGGGACGATCAGGAGAATCATGACTATCCTGGGCCTGATGACATCAAGTATCCCGGCAGTAAAGTGGGCCCAAGCCCATGTAAAGGAATGACAGTCCTTTCTCCTGAGCTCTTTGGACAAACGTCAGATGTCTTCAGAGAAGAAGCTAAAGGTTCCTTACCAGGTAACGTTATCTCTTTGTTGGTGGCAACGAGTGGCGTGTGCTCAGAGAAAACGGATGCAAGCAGCAACAGATGGGGGCTTATTCTGCACAATCGGTGGTGGCTCAGACCGTCGCTGAAAAGATAAGGGACTATCGGACTCGGTTATATCTACTTTGATGCAAAGCAGAAGGCGGTAAGTGTCTGTCGGCTGCTGTCCCACCCTGTTCAGTGCCGTTGTGGAAGCGTGTGGAAAACCCAGTTACCAGTAAGAGTAATCTCCATCTTTCCGCCATTATCACCACTTGTGTGATTAAAATCCATTCCCAAGATTCTTCTTTTTCTCTGACAACCACCCATAGAACGAGTCCTGAGCGGGACCCCCTGATACTGCTGTCCCGTGAGAGCCCCAGCCTGGTGGACGCAGAGTACACCAAGAACCAGGCCTGGAGGTCCGAGAAGGTAGGTATTATACACTCCTCTACGTGCCCTGCCCCCACCCCGCTACTATTAGATGGCCCTCAGCAGCTTCTCCTCTATTACAGGACACCCTGGGGCGACCACCAGCCAAAGAGGTTCCATTAGTGGATCACTGCGCATTCAAGTATGGCCGCCCTCCGCTCCTGTGCTCTATGTCCTCCTGTTCTTCACCTGTTACCTGTGCGTCCTCTCTTCTTCTCCACCTGGCTATACCGTTCCCTTCACTCTATGCTCACTTCTAGAAGACCTCACCCCCTGTGCACCCCTTTATCTCACCCCCTGTGCACCCCTTTATCTCACCCCCTGTGCACCCCTTTATCTCACCCCCTGTGCACCCCTTTATCTCACCCCCTGTGCACCCCTTAGCTCACCCCCTGTGCACCCCTTAGCTCACCCCCTGTGCACCCCTTAGCTCACCCCCTGTGCACCCCTTAGCTCACCCCCTGTGCACCCTTAGCTCACCCCCTGTGCACCCCTTTAGCTCACCCCTGTGCCCTTGTCACCCCCCTCCAGTCACCCCTTAGTCTCACCCCCTGTGCACCCCTTAGCTCACCCTGTGCACCTTAGCTCACCCCCTGTGCACCCTTAGCTCACCCCTGTGCACCCTTAGCTCACTCCCTGTGCACCCCTTAGCTCACCCCTGTGCACCCCTTAGCTCACCCCTGTGCACCCCTTAGCTCACCCCCTGTGCACTCCTTGGCTCACCCCCTGCACCCCTTAGCTCACCCTTGTACACCTTAGCTCACCACCCCTGTGCACCCCTTAGCTCACCCCCTGTGCACCCCTTAGCTCACCCCCTGTGCACCCCTTAGCTCACCCCCTGTGCACCCCTTTGCTCACCCCCTGTGCACCCCTTTGCTCACCCCCTGTGCACCCCTTTGCTCACCCCCTGTGCACTCGCCCTGTGGTTCTTTCTTTCAGGTACCTGTTTAATTTCCGGGGGGTTGCGGCCAGTTTCCGCCTGAAGCATCTCTTCCTGTGCGGCTCGCTGGTGTTTCATGTTGGAGATGACTGGCAGGAGTTCTTCTACCATCGTCTGGAGCCGTGGGTGCACTATATACCAGTGGAGCGGGACCTGTCCGACGTGCGGTAACTGCTCTGCCATATTTCCGCCGCCCCTGTCTACAGACTCTTCTGCCCCCGCTCCCCTGTCTTGGTTGCTGGGACTTACCCGTCTCTCTTGGTTTAGGGAGCTGCTGGAGTTTGTGAAGGCCAATGATGAGGAGGCGCAGAGGATAGCAGAGAGGTAGGAGCCGCCATATCTACCTCCTGGGTGGCACGCCCCCGCACTGTTATAACCGGATATTCTTCTCGTTCAGGGGGCAGCAGTTCATTCACGAGCACCTACGCATGGAGGACGTCTCCAACTACTGGCGGGCGCTCCTCACCCACTACTCTCATCTGCTCACATATCGGGTCAAGCAGCGAAAGGGTTACCGGGAGGTGACCAGGACGCCCGAACACAGTGAACTCTGACCTCTCGTTTGGTAATACACTGACGTCAGCCTGTGGGGGAGGGGGTATCCGCAGCCCCACCCCCACCTACTGTGCCAGAGGCTGTATCTCCACTCTGAGATAGGACTGTGAAATCTGAAGACAGGCTCCTCCCCTCCTAGCAGTGGGTGGAGCAGCACAATAAAGGGGCGGATCCTCATCACTCCGCTCCGCTCCAGTCGTGTCTCGGCCGAGCAGAGGAATGATTTTTGTACATTAAAATTTTCACATAAAAGTCTTAAAATCATTGATTCTTAGCGGGATTGTCCTTTGTACGGCGCCAACATATTCAACAGCCCTGGAGCCCTGACCATCCAACAAGCTCCTGCTAATCACTGAGCCCCCACTACCCCGGAGGCACTGCCGATCACTGACCCCCACCAACCACTGAGCCCCCACTACCCCCGGATGCACCGCCGATCACTGACCCCCACCAACCACTGAGACCTCACTACCCCCGGAGGCACCGCCGATCATTGACCCCCACCAACCACTGAGCCCCCACTACCCCGGAGGCACCGCCGATCACTGAGCCCCCACTACCCCCGGACGCACCGCCGATCACTGACCCCCACCAACCACTGAGACCTCACTACCCCCGGAGGCACCACCGATCATTGACCCCCACCAACCACTGAGCAACCACTACCCCCAGAGGCACTGACGATCACTGACCCCCACCGACCATTGAGCCCCCACTACCCCCGGAGGCACTGCTAATGACTGACCCCCATCAACCACTGAGCCCCCACTACCCCCGGAGGCACCGTCGATCACTGACCCCCACCAACCACTGAGCCCCCACTACCCCCAAAGGAACCGCCGATCACTGACCCCCACCAACCACTGAGCCCCCAATATCCCCTGAGACACCGCCGATCACTGACCCCCACCAACCACTGAGCCCCCAGTACCCCCTGTGGCACTGATAATCACTGACCCCCCACCAACCACTGAGACCCCACTACCCCCGGAGGCACCGCCGATCACTGACCCCCACCAACCACTGAGCCCCCAGTATCCCCTCAGGCACCGCTAATCACTGACCCCCACCAACCACTGAGGCCCCAGTATCCCCTCAGGCACCGCTAATCACTGACCCCCACCAACCACTGAGCCGCAAGTACCCCCTGAGGCATCGCTAATCACTGACCCCCACCAACCACTGAGCCCCCCGTACCCCCTGAGGCATCGCTAATCGCTGACCCCCACCAACCACTCAGCCCCCAGTACCCCCTGAGGCATCGCTAGTCACTGTCCCCCACCAACCACTGAGCCGCCAGTACCCTCTGAGAAACCGCTAATGACTGACCCCCACCAACCAGAGCCCCCAGTACCCCCTGAGGCACTGCTTATCACTGTCCCCCACCAACCACTGAGCCCCCAGTACCCTCTGAGAAACCGCTAATCAATGACCCCCACCAACCACTGAGCCCCAAGAACCCCTTGAGGCACCGCTTATTACTGACCCAACCCTTGAGCCCATTGGACCCCCTGACGCACCGCTAATCACTGACCCCCACCGACTACTGAGCCTCCAGTACCTCCTGAGGCATCGCTAATCACTGAGCCCCTACCATCCACTGAGCCCCAAGTAGCCCCTGAGGCAGCGCTAATCAATGACTCCCACCAACCACTGAGGCACCGCTAATCACTGAGCCCTCACAAACCACTGAGCCCTCAGTAGCTCCTGAGGCACCGCTAATCAGTGACCCCCACCAACCAGAGCCCCCAGCACCTCCTGAGGCACCGCTAATCAATGAGCCCCCACCAACCACTGAGGCACCGCTAATCACTGAGCCCTCACCAATCACTGAGCCCCCAGTACACCCTGAGGCACCACTAATTACTGACCCCCAGTACCCCTTGAGGCATCGCTAATCACTGACCCCCACCAACCACTGAGCCGCCAGTACCGGCTGAGGCATCGCTAATCACTGACCTCCATGACCACTGAGCCCCCAGTACCTCCTGAGGCACCACTACTCACTGAGCCCTCAGAACCCCCTGAGGCATTGCTAATCACTTATCCCCACCAACCACTGAGCCCCCAGTACCCCCTAAGGCACCACTAATCACTGACCCCCACCAACCATTGATCTTATCAGACAGGCCATGCCCCATGAAGCACCACTAATTACTGCACCCCCATTCTGATCAGACAGGCCCTGCCACTAGAGGCACTGCTAATAACTAAGCCCCCGTTCTGCCCACATTTAGAGGCCCTGGCAGTGCACAGCCGTAGACTGTATGGGGTGGTAAAGAGGATGTGTGGCCGACAGAAAGGGACTGTGCAGTGTCCATGTGCCCGACAGAAGAGGGACTGTGCAATGTCCGTGTGCCCGACAGAAGAGGGACTGTGCAGTGTCCATGTGACCAACAGAAATGGGACTGTGCAGTGTCCGTGTGACCAACAGAAATGGGACTGTGCAGTGTCCGTGTGCCCGAGAGAAGAGGGACTGTGCAGTATCCATGTGTCCGACAGAAGAGGGACTGTGCAGTATCCATGTGTCCGACAGAAGAGGGACTGTGCAGTGTCCATGTGTCCGACAGAAGAGGTACTGTGCAGTGTCCGTGTGGCTGACAGAAGAGGGACTGTGCAGCCTCCGTGTGACCGACAGAAGAGGGATTGTGCAGTCTCCATGTGCCCGACAGAAGAGGTACTGTGCAGGGTCCATGTGCCCGACAGAAGAGGGACTGTGCAGTGTCCATGTGTCCGCCGGAAGAGGGACTGTGCAGTGTCCATGTGCCCGACAGAAGAGGGACTTTGCAGTGTCCATGTGTCCGCCAGAAGAGGGACTTTGCAGTGTCCATGTTTCTCAAAGTGCAGCATTTCTAAGTGCACTAGAGATATACAGGAGACTAACCTAGAACTTTCCACTGTAGCAGAACTTCAGCTGTGTTTTTGGTGTGCTTTAGAACAGGTAAGGAATTTGTTAGACTGGTGTTGCTTTTGTCTCATTGCTAATGAGCATAGGGCCATTAAGGTGTTAATTGTGTTGTTGTAGGAGGGGCTTTTGTAGGAGTGTGTGTATATATAGCCACATAGTATTAGCTTGCCTAATTCTAGCTTGCATCATTCTCAAAGTGCAGCATTTCTAAGTGCACTAGAGATATACAGGAGATACTCAGGAGGTAATCTGGAGGTGAGTACAATCTAATAAGTTTTGTTTAACATATCTTCTTGCATTAAAATGGCAGACCTGATTCAGTGCAGGAATTGCTGTGCTTTCATTTCTTGTTTCACTCTTCGCAGGTTTGGATGCTGTCTGATCTGCAGACAGTTCTCTATAATGCAGCAGGAAATTGCATTTTTGAAATCTGAGATTTGTAAAGTAACTGTTAGACAAACTCAGGATTGGCATGTTGCAATGCCACTGCCACAAAGGCCCCCCAGAAATGGAAGATGGGTTACTGTAGGTTCTGGTAGACTTAGAGCTGTTGATAGAAGACATGTCCCACAGTCGGTGGCTCTCTGTAATTCATTTGCAGCACTTTCAGAATGCAAGAGCAACATGGAGGATGGCTCAGGCACAGTGGGAACAATCATCTCCTATGCCTAAGGTATGCAAGACTACTGACAAAGACAAAAAGAATATAGCGAGTACTAATAGTAAGCAGCTATTGGTGGGCGATTCTATCATAAGAGGTGTGAAGTTTGAAGAAGAGGGTTTTGTGAGATGTCTCCCTGGTGCTACTGCCAGCAGGGACAGACGACGTATCCTTAACATTATTAAGCAAGCAAAAATGGAAAAGGAGGTGGATGTTATTGTCCATATTGATGATCTGGCTTGCAATGAAGTTTCAAAGGTGAAGGAAGCTTTTCACACACTTGGTAATGATATACGGGAGATTGCATCGACTGTCTCATTCTCTGCAGTTCTGCCTGTGCATAACCGTCAGCAGGACAAGCAGTTGCGTATTAAGGGATTCAATGCATGGCTCGGTGAATGGTGTTTGAACCAGGGATTTGGCTTTGTGGCTCATGTTGGCTCTAGCTGGAATGGAAAAGAACTGTACAGGAAAGATGGTTTGCATCTTTCTCTCAAGGGAACGAATGTCCTCAGTGAACAGTTCAATGTTTTTGCAAAGGAACATTTAAACTAGGAAAGGGGGGCACAAAAGAGACAATCCATCAGTTCAGCTGCCCCCCGAAAAACCAATGCCAGAAGATGCCAGGAGCGGATAGGATAGGAAATGACAAGCTGAGAGTCTTGTCTACAAATGCTCGCAGTTTAGGGAACTTGAGTCTGTAATGGCATCTGAGAATATAGACTTAGTGGCTGTTACTGAGACGTGGTTCAATGAGAGTAATGACTGGGGCATAACAATACCTGGGTTCTCTCTATATAGGAAAGACAGAGAAGGCAAGAAAGGGGTGGAGTGGCCCTATATGTGAAAGATAGCATAAAATCTAATCTAATACAAGCCAGCGAAACCAATTTAGAGTCAGTTTGGGTTACGTTGCAGCTTGGTAATCATAAGGTAACTCTGTAGGTGTTATATACAGACCACCAAGCCAAGTCAAAGAATTGGATGATCTACTAGTTGAGGAAATGGCTAAAATGACATTGAAAGGGGAAGTTGTCATAATGGGAGACTTTAATCTTCCTGATATAAACTGGAAAACCAAAATAGCTAGTTCTGCCAGGAGTACAGACATTCTAAATTCCCTACTGGGATTATCTCTAACAGCGACAGTGGAGTGCTGATGCGGGCTTACCACTTCCGACGCAAGGCCCCGCTGCATGTCAGTGTTAACACCAGCGGACTGTGCCTCTTCTGGTCGCAGCCGCGGTCGGGGTGGATAGCTTGAGCTGACCTGCTTCCATCAGAGACATGCCTGCATTCCGGACAGCAACTGTGTATCCTGGCGATAGCCTTGTGGTCAAGGTGGAATAGCATTTGCTATGAAAATATAATGCATTATAGACATGAATGCATTTCATTTGCAAAACAATCCCATATGTATATATTGCCCCGTCCGTATATGACCCGGACTACACATCTATTATGTAAATTATCCCATAGAACTAAAAATAGCTTTCTTATCATTAGTTTCCACTGAAAAAAATCGTAATAACAAGCACTCAAGGAGCGGCGTCACTAGCAGATGTGATACACAATGACAATGGAAAAATCTTGCCCTAAAAATAAAGGCCCTCAATCTACTTTACAGAATAAAATAATAATCAAAAGTCATATGCGGTCCATGGGAATATAAGTCTAAATAAGTCTTTAGTATATTACAAAGTGACGTTTGTTGCAAAAAGTAGTAATTAATGTGAAAAAATTAGTAAATATGGTATAGTATCCTGTAATCGTACTGACCCAGAGAATTAAGATATTATGTTATTTGTACCGAAAAATGAACACTCGTGAAATTTATAATGTAAATAGAAGCCAGCGAAACCAATTTAGAGTTTGGGTTACGTTGCAGCTTGGTAATCATAAGGTAACTCGTGTAGGTGTCATATACAGACCACCAAGCCAAGTCACAGAATTGGATGATCTACTAGTTGAGGAAATGGCTAAAATGACATGGAAAGGGGAAGTTGTCATAATGGGAGACTTTAATCTTCCAGATATAAACTGGAAAACCAAAATAGCTAGTTCTGCCAGGAGTACAGACATTCTAAAGTCCCTACTGGGATTATCTCTACAGCAGTGGTTGAGGAGCCAACCCGGAAGGAGGCCATTTTAGATTTGGTATCTGATATCACTGTAGGGGAAAGCTTAGGATCCAGTGATCACCAGTCAGTGAGGTTTACTATAAGTACAGGGACTGAGTCACTCCACACAAAAACAAAAGTTTTAGATTTTCGGAAAACAGACTTTTCTAAAATGAGATCAGTGGTATACGAGTCCCTATCAGACTGGAACAATTTCAATGGAGTCCAAGAGAAATGGGACTACTTAACAGTGGCACTACTGAAGGCAACAGAAAAGTGCATTAGGCCTGTCAGTAAAGGCAAAAAGGAAGAGACCACTGTGGTACTCAGCAGAAGTGGCCAAAATCATTAAAAACAAAAAGATGGCATTTAGTAAGTATAAAAACACCCAAAACGAGGATGACCGGGAAATCTATAAGATGAGGCAGAGAGAGGCCAAGCAAGTTATAAGAGCTTCTAAAGCTCAGGCAGAAGAGAAATGAGCTCAGTCAGTGAAAAAAAGTGATAAGACATTCTTCAGATACATAAATGAAAAAAGGAAATTAAAAAAAGGAATTACCAAATTAAAAACAAAAGAAGGAAGGTAAATGGAAGAGGATAAAGAACTAGCCGACTGCCCCAATGAAAGGAAAATGAAGGAGAAGGACCTCAGTTAGGGAGGAAGACCAATTAATCCTTTGATGCATGTGTCTTTACCGAGGAAGAGGTTCTAAGTCAGCTGTCTAAAATTAATACAAATAAATCACAGGGGCCTGATGGTATACACCCAAAGCTATTAAAAGAGCTTAGAGGTGTACTAGCAAAACCATTAACAGATTTATCTAACCAATCACTGGTAACAGGTGTCGTCCCAGAAGATTCGAAATTAGCAAACGTTGTGCCAATTCACAAGAAAGGTAGTAGAGAGGAATCGGGCAACTATAGGCCGGTAAGCCTGACATCAATAGTGGGGAAATTAATGGAAACCATACTCAAGGAGAGGATTGTGGAACATCTAAAAACCCATGGGTTGATTGATAAAAAACAGCATGGGTTTACTTCAGAGAGATCATGTCAAACTAATCTTATTGACTTTTTTGATTGGGTGACTAAAATAATAGATGGCGGAGGTGCAGTAGACATCGCTTATCTGGACTTTAGTAAGGCTTCTGATCCTGTCCCACATAGAAGGCTGATCAATAAACTGCAGTCTTTGAGCTCGGGCTCACATATTGTTGAATGGATTAGGCAGTGGCTGAAGGACAGAAAACAGAGGGTTGTAGTCAATGGAGTATATTCAGACCATGGTATTGTTACCAGTGGGGACCTCAGGGATCTGTTCTGGGACCCATATTGTTTAATATCTTTATCAGCGACATTGCAGAAGGCCTCAATGGTAAGGTGTGTCTTTTTGCTGATGACACAAAGATTTGTAACAGGGTTGATGTTCCTGGAGGGATACACCAAATGGAAAAGGATTTGGGAAAACTAGAGGAATGGTCAAAAATCTGGCACCTAAAATTTAATGTCGATAAGTGCAAGATAATGCACCTGGGGCGTAAAAACACAAGAGCAGAATATAAAATCAGTGATACAGTACTACCCTCAGTATCTGAGGAAAGGGATTTAGGGGTCATTATATCAGACGACCTAAAGGTGGGCAGACAATGTCATAGAGCAGCAGGTAATGCCAGCAGAATGCTTGGGTGTATAGGGAGAGGCAGTAACAGTAGGGAGGCGCTCGTGCCACTCTACAGAGCACTAGGGAGACCTCATTGGGAGCATTGTGTGCAGTACTGGAGACCAGATCTGCAGAAGGATATTCAGAGAAGAGCTACTAAACTAGTACATGGACTGCAGGACAAAACTTACCAGGAAAGGTTAAAGGACCTTAACATGTAAAGCTTGGAAGTAAGAAGAGACAGAGGGGATATGATAGAGACTGTTAAATACATAAAGGGAATCATCGCGGTAAAAGAGGAGAGAATATTTAAAAGAAGAAAAACTGCTACAAGAGGACATAGTTTTAAATTAGAGGGGCAAAGGTTTAAAAGTAATATCAGGAAGTATTACTTTACTGAGAGAGTAGTGGACGCATGGAATGGACTTCCTGCAGAAGTGGTAGCTGCAAATACAGTGAAGGAGTTTAAGCATGCATGGGATAGGCATAAGGCCATCCTTCATATAAGATAGGGCCGGGGGCTAGTCATAGTATTCAGTATATTGGACATAAGGCCATCCTTCATATAAGATAGGGCCGGGGGCTAGTCATAGTATTCAGTATATTGGGCATAAGGCCATCCTTCATATAAGATAGGGCCGGGGCTAGTCATAGTATTCAGTATATTGGGCATAAGGCCATCCTTCATATAAGATAGGGCCGGGGCTATTCATAGTATTCAGTATATTGGGCATAAGGCCATCCTTCATATAAGATAGGGCCGGGGGATAGTCATAGTATTCAGTATATTGGGCATAAGGCCATCCTTCATATAAGATAGGGCCGGGGCTAGTCATAGTATTCAGCATATTGGGCATAAGGCCATCCTTCATATAAGATAGGGCCGGGGCTACTCATAGTATTCAGTATATTGGGCATAAGGCCATCCTTCATATAAGATAGGGCTGGGGGCTAGTCATAGGATTCAGTATATTGGGCATAAGGCCATCCTTCATATAAGATAGGGCCGGGGGCTATTCATAGTATTCAGTATTTTGGGCATAAGGCCATCCTTCATATAAGATAGGGCCGGTGGCTATTCATAGTATTCAGTATATTGGGCATAAGGCCGTCCTTCATATAAGATAGGGCCGGGGGCTAGTCATAGTATTCAGTATATTGGGCATAAGGCCATCCTTCATATAAGATAGGGCCGGGGCTAGTCATAGTATTCAGTATATTGGGCATAAGGCCATCCTTCATATAAGATAGGGCCGGGGCTAGTCATAGTATTCAGTATATTGGGCATAAGGCTATCCTTCATATAAGATATGGCCGGGGCTAGTCATAGTATTCCGTTATATTGGGCATAAGGCCATCCTTCATATAAGATAGGGCCGGGGCTAGTCATAGTATTCAGTATATTGGGCATAAGGCCATCCTTCATATAAGATAGGGCCGGGGCTACTCATAGTATTCAGTATATTGGGCATAAGGCCGTCCTTCATATAAGATAGGGCCGGGGCTATTCATAGTATTCAGTATATTGGGCATAAGGCCATCCTTCATATAAGATAGGGCCGGGGGCTAGTCATAGGATTCAGTATATTGGGCATAAGGCTATCCTTCATATAAGATAGGGCCGGGGGCTAGTCATAGTATTCAGTATATTGGACATAAGGCCATCCTTTATATAAGATAGGACCGGGGGCTAGTCATAGTATTCAGTATATTGGGCATAAGGCCATCCTTCATATAAGATAGGGCCGGGGGCTACTCATAGTATTCAGTATATTGGGCATAAGGCCATCCTTCATATAAGATAGGGCCGGGGGCTATTCATAGCATTCAGTATATTGGGCATAAGGCCATCCTTCATATAAGATAGGGCCGGGGGCTAGTCAGAGGATTCAGTATATTGGGCATAAGGCCATCCTTCATATAAGATAGGGCCGGGGGCGAGTCATAGTATTCAGTATATTGGGCATAAGGCCATCCTTCATATAAGATAGGGCCGGGGGCTACTCATAGTATTCAGTATATTGGGCATAAGGCCATCCTTCATATAAGATAGGGCCGGGGGCTAGTCATAGTATTCAGTATATTGGGCATAAGGCCATCCTTCATATAAGATAGGGCCGGGGGCTATTCATAGTATTCAGTATATTGGGCATAAGACCATCCTTCATATAAGATAGGGCCGGTGGCTAGTCAGAGGATTCAGTATATTGGGCATAAGGCCATCCTTCATATAAGATAGGGCCGGGGGCGAGTCATAGTATTCAGTATATTGGGCATAAGGCCATCCTTCATATAAGATAGGGCCGGGGGCTAGTCATAGTATTCAGTATATTGGGCATAAGGCCATCCTTCATATAAGATAGGGCCGGGGGCTATTCATAGTATTCAGTATATTGGGCATAAGGCCATCCTTCATATAAGATAGGGCCGGGGGCTAGTCATAGTATTCAGTATATTGGGCATAAGGCCGTCCTTCATATAAGATAGGGTCGGGGGCTATTCATAGTATTCAGTATATTGGGCATAAGGCCGTCCTTCATATAAGATAGGGCCGGGGGCTACTCATAGTATTCAGTATATTGGGCATAAGGCCATCCTTCATATAAGATAGGGCCGGGGGCTAGTCATAGTATTCAGTATATTGGGCATAAGGCCATCCTTCATATAAGATAGGGCCGGGGGCTATTCATAGTATTCAGTATATTGGGCATAAGGCCATCCTTCATATAAGATAGGGCCGGGGGCTACTCATAGTATTCAGTATATTGGGCATAAGGCCATCCTTCATATAAGATAGGGCCGGGGGCTATTCATAGTATTCAGTATATTGGGCATAAGGCCGTCCTTCATATAAGATAGGGCCGGGGCTAGTCATAGTATTCAGTATATTGGGCATAAGGCCATCCTTCATATAAGATAGGGCCGGGGCTATTCATAGTATTCAGTATATTGGGCATAAGGCCATCCTTCATATAAGATAGGGTCGGGGGCTAGTCATAGTATTCAGCATATTGGGCATAAGGCTATCCTTCATATAAGATAGGGCCGGGGCTAGTCATAGGATTCAGTATATTGGGCATAAGGCCATCCTTCATATAAGATAGGGCCGGGGGCTAGTCATAGTATTCAGTATATTGGGCATAAGGCCATCCCTCATATAAGAAAAGGCCGGGGGCTAGTCATAGTATTCAGTATATTGGGCATAAGGCCATCCTTCATATAAGATAGGGCCGGGGGCTATTCATAGTATTCAGTATATTGGGCATAAGGCCGTCCTTCATATAAGATAGGGCCGGGGGCTAGTCATAGGATTCAGTATATTGGGCAGACGGCCATCCTTCATATAAGATAGGGCCGGGGGCTAGTCATAGTATTCAGTATATTGGGCATAAGGCCATCCTTCATATAAGATAGGGCCGGGGGCTATTCATAGTATTCAGTATATTGGGCATAAGGCCGTCCTTCATATAAGATAGGGCCGGGGGCCATTCATAGTATTCAGTATATTGGGCATAAGGCCGTCCTTCATATAAGATAGGGCCGGGGGCTAGTCATAGTATTCGGTATATTGGGTATAAGGCCATCCTTCATATAAGATAGGGCCAGGGGCTATTCATAGTATTCAGTATATTGGGTATAAGGCCATCCTTCATATAAGATAGGGCCAGGGGCTAGTCATAGTATTCAGTATATTGGGTATAAGGCCATCCTTCATATAAGATAGGGCCGGGGCTAGTCATAGTATTCAGTATATTGGGCATAAGGCCATCCTTCATATAAGATAGGGCCGGGGGCTAGTCATAGTATTCAGTATATTGGGCATAAGGCCATCCTTCATATAAGATAGGGCCGGGGGCTATTCATAGTATTCAGTATATTGGGCATAAGGCCATCCTTCATATAAGATAGGGCCGGGGGCTAGTCATAGTATTCAGTATATTGGGAATAAGGCCATCCTTCATATAAGATAGGGCCGCGGGCTATTCATAGTATTCAGTATATTGGGCATAAGGCCGTCCTTCATATAAGATAGGGCCGGGGGCTAGTCATAGTATTCAGTATATTGGGCATAAGGCTATCCTCCATATAAGATAGGGCCGGGGGCTAGTCATAGTATTCAGTATATTGGGCATAAGGCCATCCTTCATATAAGATAGGGCCGGGGGCTATTCATAGTATTCAGTATATTGGGCATAAGGCCGTCCTTCATATAAGATAGGGCCGGGGCTAGTCATAGTATTCAGTATATTGGGCATAAGGCCATCCTTCATATAAGATAGGGCCGGGGCTATTCATAGTATTCAGTATATTGGGCATAAGGCCATCCTTCATATAAGATAGGGTCGGGGCTAGTCATAGTATTCAGCATATTGGGCATAAGGCTATCCTTCATATAAGATAGGGCCGGGGCTAGTCATAGGATTCAGTATATTGGGCATAAGGCCATCCTTCATATAAGATAGGGCCGGGGGCTAGTCATAGTATTCAGTATATTGGGCATAAGGCCATCCCTCATATAAGAAAAGGCCGGGGGCTAGTCATAGTATTCAGTATATTGGGCATAAGGCCATCCTTCATATAAGATAGGGCCGGGGGCTATTCATAGTATTCAGTATATTGGGCATAAGGCTATCCTTCATATAAGATAGGGCCGGGGGCTAGTCATAGGATTCAGTATATTGGGCAGACGGCCATCCTTCATATAAGATAGGGTCGGGGGCTAGTCATAGTATTCAGCATATTGGGCATAAGGCTATCCTTCATATAAGATAGGGCCGGGGGCTAGTCATAGGATTCAGTATATTGGGCATAAGGCCATCCTTCATATAAGATAGGGCCGGGGGCTATTCATAGTATTCAGTATATTGGGCATAAGGCCATCCTTCATATAAGATAGGGCCGGGGGCTAGTCATAGTATTCAGTATATTGGGCATAAGGCCATCCCTCATATAAGAAAAGGCCGGGGGCTAGTCATAGTATTCAGTATATTGGGCATAAGGCCGTCCTTCATATAAGATAGGGCCGGGGCTAGTCATAGTATTCAGTATATTGGGCATAAGGCCATCCTTCATATAAGATAGGGCCGGGGGCTATTCATAGTATTCAGTATATTGGGCATAAGGCCATCCTTCATATAAGATAGGGTCGGGGGCTAGTCATAGTATTCAGCATATTGGGCATAAGGCTATCCTTCATATAAGATAGGGCCGGGGGCTAGTCATAGGATTCAGTATATTGGGCATAAGGCCATCCTTCATATAAGATAGGGCAGGGGCTAGTCATAGTATTCAGTATATTGGGCATAAGGCCATCCCTCATATAAGAAAAGGCCGGGGGCTAGTCATAGTATTCAGTATATTGGGCATAAGGCCATCCTTCATATAAGATAGGGCCGGGGCTATTCATAGTATTCAGTATATTGGGCATAAGGCCGTCCTTCATATAAGATAGGGCCGGGGGCTAGTCATAGGATTCAGTATATTGGGCAGACGGCCATCCTTCATATAAGATAGGGCCGGGGCTAGTCATAGTATTCAGTATATTGGGCATAAGGCCATCCTTCATATAAGATAGGGCCGGGGCTATTCATAGTATTCAGTATATTGGGCATAAGGCCGTCCTTCATATAAGATAGTGCCGGGGGCCATTCATAGTATTCAGTATATTGGGCATAAGGCCGTCCTTCATATAAGATAGGGCCGGGGGCTAGTCATAGTATTCGGTATATTGGGTATAAGGCCATCCTTCATATAAGATAGGGCCAGGGGCTAGTCATAGTATTCAGTATATTGGGTATAAGGCCATCCTTCATATAAGATAGGGCCGGGGGCTAGTCATAGTATTCAGTATATTGGGCATAAGGCCATCCTTCATATAAGATAGGGCCGGGGGCTATTCATAGTATTCAGTATATTGGGCATAAGGCCATCCTTCATATAAGATAGGGCCGGGGGCTATTCATAGTATTCAGTATATTGGGCATAAGGCCATCCTTCATATAAGATAGGGCCGGGGCTAGTCATAGTATTCAGTATATTGGGAATAAGGCCATCCTTCATATAAGATAGGGCCGCGGGCTATTCATAGTATTCAGTATATTGGGCATAAGGCCAGTCCTTCATATAAGATAGGGCCGGGGCTAGTCATAGTATTCAGTATATTGGGCATAAGGCTATCCTCCATATAAGATAGGGCCGGGGCTAGTCATAGTATTCAGTATATTGGGAATAAGGCCATCCTTCATATAAGATAGGGCCGAGGGCTAGTCATAGTATTCAGTATATTGGACATAAGGCCATCCTTCATATAAGATAGGGCCGGGGGATAGTCATAGGATTCAGTATATTAGGCATAAGGCTATCCTTCATATAAGATAGGGCCAGGGGCTAGTCATAGTATTCAGTATATTGGGCATAAGGCCATCCTTCATATAAGATAGAGCCGGGGCTATTCATAGTATTCAGTATATTGGGCATAAGGCCATCCTTCATATAAGATAGGGCCGGGGCTATCCATAGTATTCAGTATATTGGGCATAAGGCCATCCTTCATATAAGATAGGGCCGGGGGCTAGTCATAGTATTCAGTATATTGGGCATAAGGCCATCCTTCATATAAGATAGGGCCGGGGGCTATTCATAGTATTCAGTATATTGGGCATAAGGCCGTCCTTCATATAAGATAGGGCCGGGGCTAGTCATAGTATTCAGTATATTGGGCATAAGGCCATCCTTCATATAAGATAGGGCCGGGGCTAGTCATAGTATTCAGTATATTGGGCATAAGGCCATCCTTCATATAAGATAGGGCCGGGGCTAGTCATAGTATTCAGTATATTGGGCATAAGGCTATCCTTCATATAAGATATGGCCGGGGGCTAGTCATAGTATTCAGTATATTGGGCATAAGGCCATCCTTCATATAAGATAGGGCCGGGGCTAGTCATAGTATTCAGTATATTGGGCATAAGGCCATCCTTCATATAAGATAGGGCCGGGGCTACTCATAGTATTCAGTATATTGGGCATAAGGCCGTCCTTCATATAAGATAGGGCCGGGGCTATTCATAGTATTCAGTATATTGGGCATAAGGCCATCCTTCATATAAGATAGGGCCGGGGCTAGTCATAGTATTCAGTATTTTGGACATAAGGCCATCCTTTATATAAGATAGGACCGGGGCTAGTCATAGTATTCAGTATATTGGGCATAAGGCCATCCTTCATATAAGATAGGGCCGGGGGCTACTCATAGTATTCAGTATATTGGGCATAAGGCCATCCTTCATATAAGATAGGGCCGGGGGCTATTCATAGCATTCAGTATATTGGGCATAAGGCCATCCTTCATATAAGATAGGGCCGGGGGCTAGTCAGAGGATTCAGTATATTGGGCATAAGGCCATCCTTCATATAAGATAGGGCCGGGGGCGAGTCATAGTATTCAGTATATTGGGCATAAGGCCATCCTTCATATAAGATAGGGCCGGGGCTACTCATAGTATTCAGTATATTGGGCATAAGGCCATCCTTCATATAAGATAGGGCCAGGGGCTATTCATAGCATTCAGTATATTGGGCATAAGGCCATCCTTCATATAAGATAGGGCCGGGGGCTAGTCATAGTATTCAGTATATTGGGCATAAGGCCATCCTTCATATAAGATAGGGCCGGGGCTATTCATAGTATTCAGTATATTGGGCATAAGGCCATCCTTCATATAAGATAGGGCCGGTGGCTAGTCAGAGGATTCAGTATATTGGGCATAAGGCCATCCTTCATATAAGATAGGGCCGGGGCGAGTCATAGTATTCAGTATATTGGGCATAAGGCCATCCTTCATATAAGATAGGGCCGGGGCTAGTCATAGTATTCAGTATATTGGGCATAAGGCCATCCTTCATATAAGATAGGGCCGGGGCTATTCATAGTATTCAGTATATTGGGCATAAGGCCATCCTTCATATAAGATAGGGCCGGGGCTATTCATAGTATTCAGTATATTGGGCATAAGGCCGTCCTTCATATAAGATAGGGTCGGGGCTATTCATAGTATTCAGTATATTGGGCATAAGGCCGTCCTTCATATAAGATAGGGCCGGGGCTAGTCATAGTATTCAGTATATTGGGTATAAGGCCATCCTTCATATAAGATAG
Organism: Bufotes viridis; assembly: GCA_033119425.1. Taxonomy (NCBI): domain Eukaryota; kingdom Metazoa; phylum Chordata; class Amphibia; order Anura; family Bufonidae; genus Bufotes; species Bufotes viridis. The sequence goes on along the minus strand of CM065591.1, from coordinate 3,336,869 downwards.
GGCCAGGGGCTATTCATAGTATTCAGTATATTGGGCATAAGGCCATCCTTCATATAAGATAGGGCCGGGGCTAGTCATAGTATTCAGTATATTGGGCATAAGGCCATCCTTCATATAAGATAGGGCCGGGGGCTAGTCATAGTATTCAGTATATTGGGCATAAGGCCATCCTTCATATAAGATAGGGCAGGGGCTAGTCATAGTATTCAGTATATTGGGCATAAGGCCATCCTTCATATAAGATAGGGCCGGGGCTATTCATAGTATTCAGTATATTGGGCATAAGGCCATCCTTCATATAAGATAGGGCCGGGGGCTAGTCATAGTATTCAGTATATTGGGCATAAGGCCATCCTTCATATAAGATAGGGCCGGGGCTATTCATAGTATTCAGTATATTGGGCATAAGGCCATCCTTCATATAAGATAGGGCCGAGGGCTAGTCATAGTATTCAGTATATTGGGCATAAGGCTATCCTTCATATAAGATAGGGCCGGGGCTAGTCATAGTATTCAGTATATTGGGCATAAGGCCATCCTTCATATAAGATAGGGCCGGGGCTATTCATAGTATTCAGTATATTGGGCATAAGGCCGTCCTTCATATAAGATAGGGCCGGGGCTAGTCATAGTATTCAGTATATTGGGCATAAGGCCATCCTTCATATAAGATAGGGCCGGGGCTATTCATAGTATTCAGTATATTGGGCATAAGGCCATCCTTCATATAAGATAGGGTCGGGGCTAGTCATAGTATTCAGCATATTGGGCATAAGGCTATCCTTCATATAAGATAGGGCCAGGGCTAGTCATAGGATTCAGTATATTGGGCATAAGGCCATCCTTCATATAAGATAGGGCCGGGGCTAGTCATAGTATTCAGTATATTGGGCATAAGGCCATCCTTCATATAAGATAGGGCCGGGGCTAGTCATAGTATTCAGTATATTGGGCATAAGGCCATCCTTCATATAAGATAGGGCCGGGGCTATTCATAGTATTCAGTATATTGGGCATAAGGCCGTCCTTCATATAAGATAGGGCCGGGGCTAGTCATAGGATTCAGTATATTGGGCATAAGGCCATCCTTCATATAAGATAGGGTCGGGGGCTAGTCATAGTATTCAGCATATTGGGCATAAGGCTATCCTTCATATAAGATAGGGCCGGGGGCTAGTCATAGGATTCAGTATATTGGGCATAAGGCCATCCTTCATATAAGATAGGGCCGGGGCTATTCATAGTATTCAGTATATTGGGCATAAGGCCATCCTTCATATAAGATAGGGCCGGGGCTAGTCATAGTATTCAGTATATTGGGCATAAGGCCATCCTTCATATAAGAAAAGGCCGGGGGCTAGTCATAGTATTCAGTATATTGGGCATAAGGCCGTCCTTCATATAAGATAGGGCCGGGGCTAGTCATAGTATTCAGTATATTGGGCATAAGGCCATCCTTCATATAAGATAGGGCCGGGGCTATTCATAGTATTCAGTATATTGGGCATAAGGCCATCCTTCATATAAGATAGGGTCGGGGGCTAGTCATAGTATTCAGCATATTGGGCATAAGGCTATCCTTCATATAAGATAGGGCCAGGGGCTAGTCATAGGATTCAGTATATTGGGCATAAGGCCATCCTTCATATAAGATAGGGCCGGGGCTAGTCATAGTATTCAGTATATTGGGCATAAGGCCATCCCTCATATAAGAAAAGGCCGGGGGCTAGTCATAGTATTCAGTATATTGGGCATAAGGCCATCCTTCATATAAGATAGGGCCGGGGCTATTCATAGTATTCAGTATATTGGGCATAAGGCCGTCCTTCATATAAGATAGGGCCGAGGGCTAGTCATAGGATTCAGTATATTGGGCAGACGGCCATCCTTCATATAAGATAGGGCCGAGGGCTAGTCATAGTATTCAGTATATTGGGCATAAGGCCATCCTTCATATAAGATAGGGCCGGGGCTATTCATAGTATTCAGTATATTGGGCATAAGGCCGTCCCTTCATATAAGATAGTGCCGGGGCCATTCATAGTATTCAGTATATTGGGCATAAGGCCAGTCCTTCATATAAGATAGGGCCGGGGGCTAGTCATAGTATTCGGTATATTGGGTATAAGGCCATCCTTCATATAAGATAGGGCCAGGGGCTAGTCATAGTATTCAGTATATTGGGTATAAGGCCATCCTTCATATAAGATAGGGCCGGGGGCTAGTCATAGTATTCAGTATATTGGGCATAAGGCCATCCTTCATATAAGATAGGGCCGGGGCTATTCATAGTATTCAGTATATTGGGCATAAGGCCATCCTTCATATAAGATAGGGCCGGGGCTATTCATAGTATTCAGTATATTGGGCATAAGGCCATCCTTCATATAAGATAGGGCCGGGGGCTAGTCATAGTATTCAGTATATTGGGAATAAGGCCATCCTTCATATAAGATAGGGCCGCGGGCTATTCATAGTATTCAGTATATTGGGCATAAGGCCGTCCTTCATATAAGATAGGGCCGGGGGCTAGTCATAGTATTCAGTATATTGGGCATAAGGCTATCCTCCATATAAGATAGGGCCGGGGGCTAGTCATAGTATTCAGTATATTGGGAATAAGGCCATCCTTCATATAAGATAGGGCCGAGGGCTAGTCATAGTATTCAGTATATTGGACATAAGGCCATCCTTCATATAAGATAGGGCCGGGGGATAGTCATAGGATTCAGTATATTAGGCATAAGGCTATCCTTCATATAAGATAGGGCCAGGGGCTAGTCATAGTATTCAGTATATTGGGCATAAGGCCATCCTTCATATAAGATAGAGCCGGGGCTATTCATAGTATTCAGTATATTGGGCATAAGGCCATCCTTCATATAAGATAGGGCCGGGGGCTATCCATAGTATTCAGTATATTGGGCATAAGGCCATCCTTCATATAAGATAGGGCCGGGGGCTAGTCATAGTATTCAGTATATTGGGCATAAGGCCATCCTTCATATAAGATAGGGCCGGGGGCTATTCATAGTATTCAGTATATTGGGCATAAGGCCGTCCTTCATATAAGATAGGGCCGGGGCTAGTCATAGTATTCAGTATATTGGGCATAAGGCCATCCTTCATATAAGATAGGGCCGGGGCTAGTCATAGTATTCAGTATATTGGGCATAAGGCCATCCTTCATATAAGATAGGGCCGAGGGCTAGTCATAGTATTCAGTATATTGGGCATAAGGCTATCCTTCATATAAGATATGGCCGGGGGCTAGTCATAGTATTCCGTATATTGGGCATAAGGCCATCCTTCATATAAGATAGGGCCGGGGCTAGTCATAGTATTCAGTATATTGGGCATAAGGCCATCCTTCATATAAGATAGGGCAGGGCTACTCATAGTATTCAGTATATTGGGCATAAGGCCGTCCTTCATATAAGATAGGGCCGGGGCTATTCATAGTATTCAGTATATTGGGCATAAGGCCATCCTTCATATAAGATAGGGCCGGGGCTAGTCATAGTATTCAGTATTTTGGACATAAGGCCATCCTTTATATAAGATAGGACCGGGGCTAGTCATAGTATTCAGTATATTGGGCATAAGGCCATCCTTCATATAAGATAGGGCCGGGGGCTACTCATAGTATTCAGTATATTGGGCATAAGGCCATCCTTCATATAAGATAGGGCCGGGGCTATTCATAGCATTCAGTATATTGGGCATAAGGCCATCCTTCATATAAGATAGGGCCGGGGCTAGTCAGAGGATTCAGTATATTGGGCATAAGGCCATCCTTCATATAAGATAGGGCCGGGGCGAGTCATAGTATTCAGTATATTGGGCATAAGGCCATCCTTCATATAAGATAGGGCCGGGGCTACTCATAGTATTCAGTATATTGGGCATAAGGCCATCCTTCATATAAGATAGGGCCGGGGCTATTCATAGCATTCAGTATATTGGGCATAAGGCCATCCTTCATATAAGATAGGGCAGGGGCTAGTCATAGTATTCAGTATATTGGGCATAAGGCCATCCTTCATATAAGATAGGGCCGGGGCTATTCATAGTATTCAGTATATTGGGCATAAGACCATCCTTCATATAAGATAGGGCCGGTGGCTAGTCAGAGGATTCAGTATATTGGGCATAAGGCCATCCTTCATATAAGATAGGGCCGAGGCGAGTCATAGTATTCAGTATATTGGGCATAAGGCCATCCTTCATATAAGATAGGGCCGGGGCTAGTCATAGTATTCAGTATATTGGGCATAAGGCCATCCTTCATATAAGATAGGGCCGGGGCTATTCATAGTATTCAGTATATTGGGCATAAGGCCATCCTTCATATAAGATAGGGCCGGGGCTAGTCATAGTATTCAGTATATTGGGCATAAGGCCGTCCTTCATATAAGATAGGGCCGGGGCTATTCATAGTATTCAGTATATTGGGCATAAGGCCGTCCTTCATATAAGATAGGGCCGGGGCTAGTCATAGTATTCAGTATATTGGGCATAAGGCCATCCTTCATATAAGATAGGGCCGGGGCTATTCATAGTATTCAGTATATTGGGCATAAGGCCATCCTTCATATAAGATAGGGTCGGGGGCTAGTCATAGTATTCAGCATATTGGGCATAAGGCTATCCTTCATATAAGATAGGGCCGGGGCTAGTCATAGGATTCAGTATATTGGGCATAAGGCCATCCTTCATATAAGATAGGGCCGGGGCTAGTCATAGTATTCAGTATATTGGGCATAAGGCCATCCTTCATATAAGATAAGGCCGGGGCTAGTCATAGTATTCAGTATATTGGGCATAAGGCCATCCTTCATATAAGATAGGGCCGGGGCTATTCATAGTATTCAGTATATTGGGCATAAGGCCGTCCTTCATATAAGATAGGGCCGGGGCTAGTCATAGGATTCAGTATATTGGGCAGACGGCCATCCTTCATATAAGATAGGGCCGGGGGCTAGTCATAGTATTCAGTATATTGGGCATAAGGCCATCCTTCATATAAGATAGGGCCGGGGGCTATTCATAGTATTCAGTATATTGGGCATAAGGCCGTCCTTCATATAAGATAGGGCCAGGGGCCATTCATAGTATTCAGTATATTGGGCATAAGGCCGTCCTTCATATAAGATAGGGCCGGGGCTAGTCATAGTATTCGGTATATTGGGCATAAGGCCATCCTTCATATAAGATAGGGCCAGGGGCTATTCATAGTATTCAGTATATTGGGTATAAGGCCATCCTTCATATAAGATAGGGCCAGGGGCTAGTCATAGTATTCAGTATATTGGGTATAAGGCCATCCTTCATATAAGATAGGGCCGGGGCTAGTCATAGTATTCAGTATATTGGGCATAAGGCCATCCTTCATATAAGATAGGGCCGGGGCTAGTCATAGTATTCAGTATATTGGGCATAAGGCCATCCTTCATATAAGATAGGGCCGAGGGCTATTCATAGTATTCAGTATATTGGGCATAAGGCCATCCTTCATATAAGATAGGGCCGGGGCTAGTCATAGTATTCAGTATATTGGGAATAAGGCCATCCTTCATATAAGATAGGGCCGCGGGCTATTCATAGTATTCAGTATATTGGGCATAAGGCCATCCTTCATATAAGATAGGGCCGGGGCTAGTCATAGTATTCAGTATATTGGGCATAAGGCTATCCTCCATATAAGATAGGGCCGGGGCTAGTCATAGTATTCAGTATATTGGGCATAAGGCCATCCTTCATATAAGATAGGGCCGGGGGCTATTCATAGTATTCAGTATATTGGGCATAAGGCCGTCCTTCATATAAGATAGGGCCGGGGCTAGTCATAGTATTCAGTATATTGGGCATAAGGCCATCCTTCATATAAGATAGGGCCGGGGCTATTCATAGTATTCAGTATATTGGGCATAAGGCCATCCTTCATATAAGATAGGGTCGGGGCTAGTCATAGTATTCAGCATATTGGGCATAAGGCCATCCTTCATATAAGATAGGGCCGGGGCTAGTCATAGTATTCAGTATATTG